>JAGFBZ010000287.1:600000-870000 GCA_018398805.1 Hirundichthys speculiger | reverse complement strand
ACATTTTTGCACTGAAGTTCAGCTATAAAAAATAAACACAAATTATTTTTCAACTTTCTGAAATCTGTAACCTTGTAGTGCAAAGTTTGCAAACCAATATAAAGTGTCTAAAGTAAACATCAGGGTTGAAGAGAACTCTGTTTAAGGCATTAACCATGAATAAAAGTGCAAACATAAAAAGCTACTTTGTAGAAGTAGATATGACTCTATCAAATTTATCATTGCAGGTTATTTAATTACATATTTGCTGTAATAATTGATAAAATTAGGTTAGAAACGATAGAAAAGAAATTGCACGATAAACACTTTTATATTGTCCCCACGATATATATCGTCATATTTGCCCAGCACTACTATATACTAGTGACTTCTAGCCAAGCAGTTGTTGAAAATGGGTCTGATCAGTTGCACTTAATTTAAATTTTTATCACTATTTTTGACGGGTGATTTTCAGATTCTCCATAAAGTAGGGGTGCACAATAACTATCAGGCCGATACCTATCGGGCCGATAACAGGACATTATGACGTAATCCCGATAACTCCAATATCACGACGAATAGCCCCAATAACATATATTTCTGTCAACACAGCAGTGCCTCGCTCCCTCTGAGCCTTGAATGACCGGGAGTGAATGTTATGTTCAAGTAACGTCGGCATAATCAGAAAAACGATTACTCAATAAGGAAAATCAAGAATACCCCCTCATGCCAGAAAACAACTCGTTAACTCGGTCATAATTTTGGTAGTTATGGACTTGAATTGATATTCACAGTATTCTCCCACATGTTACACATATAAAAAAAGAAAAAATAGAAAAGGCTGAAATAACGACTAGCAAACGAGGAAACGTCGGAATTTACGTTACTCCTTTACGTTACACCTAATTTACTTCAATTAAAGGTATTAATTTAAATGGAACCACAAGCCAAAATCCTTTAAATGTTAATCTTTTTCAGTTTGTAATTTTGATGCATGTATTTCCATCAGCTCAAGGAGCCTTTTTTTTTTTTTTATATCAGTCAGTAATGCACTTTATTTAAGTTAATGTGAGATATCAAATAGGTTTGTTTGATAGCTTTAAGAAAATGTTTGAGAGGCTTGCCAATAGTTTTTCATTGGAAAAAATAAATATCTGTTCATAATTATCAGTCAAAACTATTTTTGATTTTGTTCATAGTATTGATGTAATGATCTTGGTATATGTGTGTGTGTTATCAGTTATCGGTATCTGCCTTTAGGAGCTGAAAGTTATCGGTTATTGGTATCGGTTTTAAAAATCAGTTATCGTGCATCCCTACCATAAAATATGGTAGTCTTCTGTTACAGTTTCTGTGAACATCACATTGGCATGCACCTTTTTAGTTGTATAAACAGTAACTCCTGTTTGTATAGCCTATAAGAGGAGCACCAGCATCTTTATTTACTCTATCCCAGCTTTGATTAAACCCCTAAAAGCAAAGCTTCATTCATTAATATTGCATCTTGGGTATGTGTTTCTCCTCCCTCTCTTTTTCCTTTTCCTTATGCCCTACAATATGATGGTGTTTGGCAAAATATTAGCAATGAATAAAACGCAATTGTTGTGACAATCCATGTAAGAAGTATGTGCTCAAAAAAGATGATCCACAATACTTTGATAAATGCCTAAAACCCATCTGTGTCGAACATTGTCATTAAAATTGAACATTGAGCACAATCAGATTTTTATTTTTTTCCTCCCCACTTAATGGCTAATGGGTATCTGCAAATATCAATTTGATAAGTTGATATATCTAATAAGGGAAAACAAAATTGTAATATTGATGGGGAGCACTTCAATAAGTAAAATTTTAGTTTCTTCCACTCAACACTATAAAATGTAGTAATTAGTTCTGTTTAGAGTATAAAGTCTCAGCAGAATATGCTAATTTATTTTTTAAAATTTGAAATGCTATTATATACATGCATGCGCTAAATTGCAAACAAGTCTTTATCTTAACTTAGATGTTTGCTTTCCTGATGAGCTCCTGAGAAGAGGAGTAACTGAAGAACTACGTCATTCTGTTGATGGCAGCAGATTGTGATCATGTCTCTGCTGCGTCTTTTGTTTCCTCCCCAAGCTGTGTTCTGCTGATGCTTGCAGATTAAGAAATGGTGAGCCTTTTCTAAAGAATAATGAGGTCCATGGCATCGTATGAGTTGGTTATCACCAACTCTTTTTCATCTACACCAAGATGTCTGGCACCCTGCAGTATTTTTAACAAGTTGATCCTTTTTGTTTGGGAAACCATTACTCTATTTTTGGTCCAAAAATACAGAAAGCATTTTATTTTTTGGAGTTCATCTTCATTCACTGTCTATTCCACCTGAGCCAATAACATCTCTGTAACTGTACGTTGTGTAAAATGATACAGCTAGTGTTAGTTTGCTTTTGCTCCACCACACAGCTGACCTTGTCTAAGCTCTCCATTCTCTGTAGGGCACAAAGTATTAATATCTTTTCAACATTCATAAAATCTGATGCTTGGTATTGGTGCCTGGTGTAGGGAAAGTCCATATTAAAATACTCATTACAAAGAACACTAGTGACCGTGTACTCTGGAGGTCCCTTGTCGACAGCCTATATCCCAACAGGGGTGTAAGACGTAAGTAACGTAATCAAAGATGAGATGGGGTTACAGTGGAGATGTGCGTCTCAAACACAGTGAAGTGCAGAATGTGTTTTCGTTTACAGTAAATAATGGCTTCTGTCCGTAAATCCTCTGTGTCCTGACATTGAGCAGTGGCAGAGACATTTGGACATAGGTTTGTTGCATTCAACTTTAGCACACCAAGATCCTGCAGTTCTTGCTTTATGTCCAGCACCACTGATGGCAGTTTTTAATGTTGTCAAATGTCATCTTTTTGGTTTGAATATGAATTTCTGTAATGGTCTTTACAGTGTACAAACTACTCCCCTTTTCAGTTCTACAGCTGAACATATCAAGGCATTTAAAATCATCTGGGGGGGGATTTCCCTTTTTGAAGATCAAAAATTACACAGAAGTACAAATGATGTGTGTGCTTATCCATGGGGGTGAGAAGACCACAGACTTTAAGTCGATTCAATCTGAGCAATTTTTGTGTGTGGATTTTTTTTTTTTTTTTTTTTTTTAAACACACAGCATTAAGGATGGAATATGTCGTCAGGGCAACTGCTCACTATTCAATTCAGTTCGTCTTGGGGAACGAAAATGTGGATGGAGCTGAAGAGAGAATTTAAATACACCAGGATCATATTCAACCTTAAAATGCGCATGACCTGCAGCTGAAATTGTTGTTGTGTATCATATCAGTTTCTTACATGATTTTTAAAGAATTCTGGCCCACTCTTTACAAAGCTCCGGTTCACGCTGTTTGCATACGTTGGTTTACAGTGCTTTTGCCCCCTTTCAGATTTCTTCTGTTTTTGCCATTTTGTCACGCTTGCATGTTTGAGATCCTCAAACAAATTTTAACATAAAAAATAACCAGAGTAAATTTTAAATTATTTTTAATCAAGCCTTTGCGATAACTGACAGTGGGTCTTTCACGTCACTGTGGAGGACTTTTGGGTCACTCTTCTTGGCAGAATAGTTTTAGTTCAGCCAATTTGGAGGATTTTGGAGAATATCCCTTCCAAGCAGTAGTTGCTTTTCTATGATCAATGCTGATGTCTTTTCTCCCTGGCATTCTGTTAAGACACACTTAAATGTCCAGACCAGCAAATTCTGTCTATTTCTTTTTTTTTTGTGTGTGTGTGTGTGTGTTTATGTGTTTTTTTAATTATTATTTTTATTTAAGTGCTCACGCTTTGTGACAAGTTAATCAGATGTATTTAATTAGCAGCTCCTGGCTGCAATTTAGTCATCGCACAGATGATGCTGCTGCATTTTCAGTGTTGATTTTTGTTAAATTATCACATGAAGTAAAATTTTATTCATCCAAGACTGCATTTACTTAATGTTGAGACATAAAGTAGATGGGTGTCAATGCCAAAATTATGTTTCACACGTGCACGGATAGAGAGCCCATTTTATCTTTCGAATCCTATATGCGAATGACGGCATGCCATGAACTGCATCTTAATTGGGGTTTTATTCATTATCCCTGCAGTGTGTACAATGTTTTAAATGCCGAGGCTGAAAGGAAGTAACTACAGTGCTCAAACTCTAAAATTACTTTTTTTTTTTTAATTTTATTTACTTTTTCTGCCACAGTTGAATTTCCTATCATGTTTCTATGATAACGGCTATCTAACTGCTTGTATAAATATTTGATACAAGTACCCTCCCTTTATTTTAGGTTGCTACTGGTTGCTGGGTCCTGTGGAGCAGAGGAGCTGTGCCATTCCCTCTTTTGCCCTCTCATGTCCCCCCCTCCCGTGTGTGTTTCCCCTGTGTATTAGTTACCCCACATCCCCATCCTCCCCTACTTGATCCTGCCCGTCCTGTTGCCACTCAAGCCCAAAGCCCACCTCTTGCCCCATGCTTGGGACAAAGCCAGCTCACTGCCAGACCAATGACTGCCTGGATCGTCCTGCCTGTCAGCTTGTCTGCCTTCTCCATCACAGGAATATGGATAGTGTGAGTCATCAGTATTTTTGTCATTAATGCTGTCACATTTAAAAGATTTTTTTTTTTTGCCCCAAAGTGCACATGATGGACATGAGCAGATTTATAAGCCTGAGTAAAAGTATGATCTTATGTCATGATAATCTTTTAACTTGGATTAGATCAGTCTGCCTTGACATGCATGCTTTTTTTTTTTAATTGTGGCATATCCTTCATCCTTTAGATATGCCATGGCTGTGATGAATCACCATGTGTGTCCTGTGGAGAACTGGTATGTGATTTTTTTTTTTTTTTTTTTTTTTTTTTTTTTTCTCCCACTGACAAGGTCATATTTGGGTTTTTATTTTGGATGGATTCTGCAGCTATCAGAGTAAACTGAGGTCGTTGTTACTGTCACAGGTCTTACAACGTAACATGCACAGAGGAACTGCCCCGACCAGGCTTCCCCAAGACATGCTGCACCATCCAGGACATTCCCCTCATCAGGTCTCCTATTGTACTTATCCTTTCTTCTGTCTTTGTCCAAAATACAAAGCCATTTTGTGTCAACAAAAGATCCTTGGGCACAAAAATGAGCGTCTTATGTTGTGGCTCTGTGCCAGTCATTAACCCACGCTGGGCATAAATCACATATTTGTAATCTGCAAATAAGCCTCTAAAACAGGCAAGTACAAAACCCCTCTTTGTTGATCACCAGGAGACGTGAGGCCTTTTAGCACTGTGTACATACATCTGTGTTTCTCAACCAAACTTTGTTGTTTAATATAAAACCAGATCTAGATCCTTCCTCATTTTTCAGTTTGCTAATGATTTTGAATAACCTCAAATAGTGCTGGGCAATATGATGATACATATCGTGGTGAAGATAGAAAAGTGTGTATCGTGCCATTTCTCTTCTATCGTTTCTATCGTTTCTAACCTAATTTTATCAATTATTACAGCAAATATGTAATTAAATAACCTGCAACGATAAATTTGATAGAATCATATCTACTTCTACAAAGTAGCCTTTTATGTTTGCACTTTTATTCATGGTTAATGCCTTAAACAGAGTTCTCTTCAACCCTGATGTTTACTTTAGACACTTTATATTGGTTTGCAAACTTTGCACTACAAGGTTACAGATTTCAGAAAGTTGAAAAATAATTTGTGTTTAATTTTTATAGCTGATTTTCAGTGCAAAAATGTGTTTTTCCTCTCAGAAACAGTTGTGCACTTTAAAAAAAATGTGAAAGCTACATCTGTGCCTACCTGTTTTTGCTGCACTAAAATGTATGTTTGTGACAGTTAGGCTAAATGTCCTTTCAAAATAAAGTTGAAAAGTAAGCAATGAAATTTTTGTCAAACTTTTCAGAGAATAACTGAAAACATACTTTATTATGGTATATCGTGATATATATCGTTATCGTGATATAAAATAGTCCATATCGTGATATATGATTTTTTCCATATCGCCCAGCACTAAGCTCAAAGATGGTGTGTAAGAGGAGCAGGGAAATGTAGCTTTGGTATTTGTGTTTGATCTTTTAATTATAAATCTGTATCATCTTCATTCCCACAGTAAATGTGGCTCTTATCCTCCTGAGAGCTGCCTGTTCAGCCTGATCGGCAACGTTGGAGCCTTCATGGGTAAGTCTTCAGCTAACTTGATTCTAAAGACATTAGTAGCTGTCCGGTGGAGGGGTTTCTCTACGGCACATTGATGCCAGTGACTTGGAAGACTGAGCCATTACCAGTATCCTTCCGCTGCATTTGACAAAATGCAACTTAACATACATTTCTAGTAAGAAATTAGGACTTTTGTTTGGATTTGACTTGTAAACACTAAATGCATCGGGGTTTTTTTGTGTTTTGTTTTTCTGTAGTCTGTCTGCACAGTGAATTTATTTAAAAAATGAAAAGCTTAAAGAAATGTCCTTGGTAATCAAAAACATGACATCAGCACAGCTGCTTGCAATGCATTTGAGTCTGAATTCATATGGTCTTGTAAAATAAGCTGCAATTAATGCTGTGAAATCACTCACACACATGAATGAATACAAATCTAGGCACCACAAACATTCTTCCTCTTGAAACTGATGTTTTCCATGCTTGAAAAAACATGGTAACATGGGTTCCCCATGCCATCTTTCCTTAATGGAGATTTGAGCTAAACAAGACAACTGCGCTGCCCTGAGACTCTGAGCACACTTGTACTAAGCTGTGATGTGGGTCTGCAGTAATGAAGAGCATCTGATCAAAACCTTTTACAAAAAGTGTGTTCGATACTTGATATGTATATGTTGGCACTTGTGCACCCACATAGGTCAGCCAGTTGCCTCCAGGAGCTGCAGACATGGCTGCTATCTGATCAATAATGAATGCAGCTTTCCTTCCACCTCCCCCCTCTGTCCTCTCCCCTACACGCACCTTCCATGGCCTTCGTCCATTACTCATCTCTCCCTGTCGTGTTTAATCACCACTCAGTTCTGCCCCAATTTCTCCCTTTGTCTTAATGAGCTCCCTCCTGCTTATTTCATTATCATGTCACCTTTTCCACTTTCCTGTATTTTTTTTCCCCAGTGTTCATTTTTTATCCTTGGACTATCTCTTGCTCTCTCTCTCTTGCGCTCTCTCTCTTTTTCCTTCCTCTGTGATTTTATCCTTCCTTGGATCACAAGTATCACCCTTCCTATTCCAGTACTTCACATCAAACCCTGTGGGTTGTGTTTTTTTTTCCTTTAAATTTATTTTCAAATGTTGATTTTTCTTAATAATGTGGCAGTGATGCTGAACATGCCCTGCTGGGAAGGGAACAGCATGTGGAGCTGTGAGAAAAGTGGCCTGGCTCATAAACAGTTTCTACACCTTTTTTATTTTTCAGTAGCCACAAACATAAGAGTCATCAAAAAATTTTACAGGACTTTGGGTTGAACTTTATCATTAATTATTTAAAATAACATTTTAATAGCATCCTGCTTCTACCTCTGAGTAAAGAAATGTTTCTTTTAGGGTTTCCCAGTGTGATTGGATCGTTCATCTCAGTCATTCCCATCCAAGCTCCTGGGGGGAGAAATAAAAAAAAAACTATTTATATTTTGATACATAGACACACACACACACACACACACACACAACTTAGCCTGTTATATTGGAGTTATTGGTCTGAATCATATTTTAATACTTCATAATTTTCTTTTGTTTGCCCCCAAAGCAAGATTTCACCTGCCATTAAATATCTATATTATTCATTAAACTCACTACACAATTTTTCCCACATCAACTGTCTTTCCATGTTACATTTCTGCAGAGAACCACATGATTACAACAAAAACTCTTGATTCAACTAAAGAAGAGTAGGAAGATCTTTGGTTTGACCTGTGTGTTTGACTGGCGTTGCCATAGTGAATCACGGTAACGGTATAGTTGCAGTACCTCAGTCAACATGCTTGGAGTTGACAGCATCAACTCAAAACCCCCATTTTGAAACCAAAGACTGACTTTGTTGACTCTGGGTTTGTTGAACCTCCCTTTTGAAACGGGCCCTCGCTCTGTTGACAAAAGAACCGCTGACAAATCTGTGCCGAGTAGGGACAGCCTGGATATCTTATATAGCTCTTTATCCCACTCGAGGTGCATGTCATTGTATCTTGCACCAGGGACTGACATAAGCGTTCTTGTGATATACCGCCCCTGTGTGGCCATACGTGGCATTGCTGTACAGCGGCTTTAATACCTGTGACATTCTTATTTAATGTCTTCAGCGGTTTCATGTTGAATACAGCTGAAATGTAAATATTTTCTCTCACAGTGGTGATGGTGTGCTTTCTGCGCTACGCCCAGGTGATTGAACACAGCCACCGATGTTGGATCAACACCAGCGCTCTGGTGTCAGGCTGCACCAATGCCATCGGTCTGGTCATGGTGGGCAACTTTCAGGTAAGCATCAACTACAATTACACTGACTTAAACAGACTTTATCCAGTTATTTTAACTCTGCAATTGTTAAAATTGTAAATTGTATAAAAGTATCTGAAAAAGATCTAACTAGCCTCCTGACTATATGTTTCTGTCTTGAAGGTCGACCACGCCAAATCTCTTCATTACGTTGGCGCCGGTGTTGCATTTCCAGCAGGGCTGCTGTTTGTGTGCTTGCAGTGTGTGCTCACCTACCGAGTGGCTATGACGACCCTCGACTATTGGATGGCACATTTCCGGGTGGCTCTGGCGCTGGGAGCCATGATTTCCCTTGTCCTCAGTATCCAGTCTTCCTGTTTATTAGAAGCACATTCCCTTTTAAATTTAATCTTGTAAGGCATTCAGCTCGTGGTCAATGTTTACGACGTTTTTAAGACTTTGCTTTCTGTGGCTGCTGCTCCTTGCGTCACACTTGACACCCTGTGAAGCAGCAAAATTGCAGTTTATTCCAGATCATAATTTGACAGGACATCTGACTCCCTTCGGTCTAGCTGCTTGTGGTCTCTGGTCTCATGTCTAATAGTTCTTGTCTTGTGTTGACGTTTTTTGTTGTTCTACCAGATGTTTATCCTTAACTGGTCCTCCTTCCAGGCGGCATCTTCTTCATCCATGAGAGCTTCATCCTCCAGCACGCTGCCGCCATCTGTGAGTGGGTCTTCACCGTGGTCATCCTGGTCTACTATGGCACCTTCACGTACGAGTTTGGCACCGTCACCAGCGAGACCATGATGGCGGGCCTGCAGCAAAGCCACCACAGCTCAGGCATCATCATGGCCCCCAGCTCCCGCAACTCCACGCTGGGCGGGGCAACCAAGGGTCTGAAGTCCCCCGGGGGAAGCAGCACATCCACACACCTCAACTGTACCCAAGAGAGCACAGCTATGTTGTAGCTTGGCATCACATCCTGAAGGCATGAAGCATCTGCAGAGGTGCTTCATGGGTTCCCACAGGATGGGAAGATGACAGAGGCAGCATGTGGAAGGACAGAGAAACTTGTATCTTTAACCAATGCCAGGTATTAGCTAACCCAGTACAAGGTTTTTTTTTTTCTTTAGTTTTTTTTTTTTTTTCCAAAATTGCCATTGTCAGTGAAAGTTGAAGGAAGGAGGGTTGAATGTATGGAGCCAGCCTGAGCACTGGAACCATGAATGTTCTCCACGGTGGCTGATTCGGCCAGTTCTGTATGAGAACAGGGTGCTGCCTGAATGGAGGTATGTTTTAAACAACTGTCACTGTTGTTTTCGTAAAAAGAAGATTCCTAAAACCCAGTTTTGTTTTTTTTTTCCTCTTCTGCCCTCCCTCCCTCCTTTGCTGACTGTCCTGTCTACTGCTCTTGAGTGTCCCACCTGTTTTTGTCCTTTAGCTTATTTCTGCACGGCACCTGAATGGAATAGCAAAAAAAAAAAAAAAAAAAAAAAACACTACTGTTGGATCTTTTTGCGTAGTAAATGGTGAACAGAAAATATGAATGTTTGAAAATTGAGTAGTTGAAGTATGTTTTAACGGCTGTTGGCGTACAGTCTCTTTAATCTACCAGGAATAAAGTATCTGAAGGATTTTTAACAAATCATTAGGTTCACCTAACAACCACGTTGCACTGATGGTTCAAATTGCAATGGCTTTTTGTTTTTTCTTTTTGTTGTCAGGTCATAATCTCACAATATGCATAGGTCAGTCCACATCATAATTCAGTCTTTTCTGTTGCAGTGACTTAAGATGAGGATCGAGTCGGAAGTGTTTGACATTTGTTACTTTTTATGTCATGGATCTCATGTCTGATGCAATAACTGCCATCAATCATCCAAAAATGTATGCTCCACTGGAGTGAATAATGCCTTTTGTCCATTTGGTGGGAGTAGAGCGCAGGTCTCTTGTAGTGTGACAAGTGGGAGTCTAAAGGAAAAATTATAATCTAACTAAAATATTTACTAACATAGTTCCTGTCTACACACTGATCTGATTCCAGGCTGGACCCTTGGAAGCCTTATTTGAGTTTAGAGAAGAGCTTTTCCGTTTAGTATGAAGTCATGTGACACCTTTTCGGAAGTTATAAGAACTTTTATTCACGGGCGAGTAGTGTGAAAAGTGTTTTTCAAGATGCTGTCATACAGGCTGTAGACTGACAAAGGCTGTCGGAGATGAGGGAGATTTAAAAAGAAAAAAAATCATTTTGTATCATTTCTTGTAGTCGGGTTCTCTTAAGGATGACTGCTGTTGACGGTGAACATCAGACTGCCACAAACCTCCACTGCTCCAGCGAAGGCCAACCAATGCCACTCTAAAGGGTAAACTCGGATTAAGCAGTTACTTTGAGGTATGTTTTTCATAAAGCACATATCCAAACAGTATTCTGCTTTCTGCATAGTGTCGATTTTATTTTAAACTGTCAGACACTGGATGCCAGCAATACACAGTCTCAAAGGTCACGTCTCCTACCTCTTACACTTTAGTGGGTTTGATGTTTTAAAAGGTGACAGCTGCAGTTTCAACACGTTTTCCATCTCACTAGTTTGAGGTTCAAGTATTTCCGTCACGGCGGTTCAGCAATCCACAGCTCGGTCCAGAAGCTGGTCTGACGTGTCAGAATATGACAGTATTACGGAGCTGTGGACGTGCTGTTGCTCAAGTGGCGTGATCATGTAGCAGTCGCTGTTGTTGCTGTCTGTGCAGATGATTTAACATCTTGTTGTTTTGGGGACTGCAGCAGTCCTGGCTTCTTCTGCACTTTGCCAAAAAGAAAAAAAGGATGAATTCATTGGTTTACTTTGTTTTGTATTTCTTTGCTTGTCAGAAGTAGGTCTATGAAGTGGTGCACTGTTTCTGCCTTATTCCTGTTCATTTGCCAGAGATTTTTTTTTTTTTTTTTTTTCCATCTGTAGCCTGTTTCTGCATACTGTAAGGGTCAGTTCTGACTCCTAATGGCAGCTTGTGTAAACCCTCACATCAGGGCTTCAACAGCTTTGTTACCGTTCATACTTTCATCCAAACGCCAAATATTACATATTATATTATTTTCTTTTTTTTTTTGGTCCAAATGCAGGCTGTTAAAGGTATGTTTGTGGAAAAACCCTATATTTCAGAAGGCTGCCTGACCTCTACATGTCTTGAACAGCAACATAAATCCAGATGTCTATAAAATGTTCTGCTTCTATTCCTTTTGAATTTAAAATCTGTTATAGAAAGGTTAAGGTGACTGAGAAACTCCTCAAATCGACACAAATGATTTTGTCTCCTTTTATAAATTCTGTAAATATGTATGATTTGTCTATCATTTAGGCATTTTCTTTTGACAGAGATTTATATTCAAATCTGAAATAAAAGTGATAAATTATTAGATGGTTTTCATTGACTTGTTTGCTTAAATGAAGTGCATCAGTCAGTGTGTTGAAAAGAGTGTGTGTGTGTGTGTGTGTGTGGGGGGGGGGGGGGGGGGGGGGGGGTAGAAGCTCTATTAAAACTTGTTTTTGGCTTCTTTGGACTTCAGAGGAGAGCTGGAGTATGTATGGAGAAAACCCATCTTGGTAGAGAACATGCAGACACCAGATGGAAAAGCCCCAACTAGAATTTAATCAGGAACCTTCTAGCTGTAAACCAATAAAGTTTAACTTAAGTGGTTTTGCATTAAAAAAAAAAAGTTTTATTAGAAAGTTTAAAAAAAGAAACCCTGACTGGAGCAGCTGACATGAGTGACTAACTTGCTTAATCATATTGGCAGAGTATAAATCCAGTGATTGCGTGTTAACAAGTGTGAACTGTGTGGACTGGGATTTTCCAGGACTACAGCTGTGGTCTTGTTTATAAACTAAGTTTCTGTGTTAAGATTCATAAACTGTGACTCATCTCACCCGTCATTTTGCTTAAAGAAGTCAATGTCAACAAAACACAAAATGGATATTTAATCTTCTGCTCTTTTAATATTTTATTGCAGATATAACAAGTCTGAGTAAAATTAGATTTCTTAAATATTTCCCATTAATTTGACAGTGCAGCTGAACACTGAACAGATGGTTTTGGGGTATTATAAGATATAAAAATGTTAAGGAATAAAGACCGATATGCTTCAGAGTGCTTATTGCTGCTGACAGCAGCATTTATAAAATTCATCTTAGCAAGTGACAGAGCATTTTAATGATCAGTGATCATGTTGCTTATGCTGCATTCACAGCGGACAAATGAAGGGGGAGAACAGGAAACCCTCATTACTCCAACTGGAGTCATCACGTCATTCCAAGATTATTATATAATCACATCAAGATTAGATTAAATTAAATTATTCTCATTGAGGGACATTAATAAAATTGGATTTTACTTGAATATGAAGGTTTCCACTGTATTGCTGAAAATACCAGGGACAATATAGTAGTAACTATTTCCATACTTCTAACGCTCAAGTGAAATGGTGTGGATGCAGTGAACGCAGCGCTGAAGCTTTCATTGACACTTCAGCGCTGTTGCATCATGTGTACATGGCTCCGTGCAGGTCCTCCAGTCGATGCTCCCTCTGTTTCCTTCTCTCCTAAAGAACAAAAAAAAAAAAATAGCTCAATGAAAGTAGAGAGAAGATGAGACTGAACTGTACCATCCAACAGATATTTGCAGACTCACCTTGTCCTTCTTAAACTCCTCATACTCTGGATTATCGGTAGGTAATTCAAGTCGGCAGAGCGGGCAGGAGTTGGTCTGGGATTGCAACAAAAGACCCGAAAAGATTTCTAAACTGCCACCCCAAAATAAAAAAATAAATAAAATTACATATGGCACACTTGTGCGTTTTACCTTGCCCAACCATGGCAGGATACATCCAGAGTGGAAAAGGTGTTTGCATGGCATTTCTCGAACCGTCTCTTGTTCTTCAAACTCCAGCAAACAAACAGGACATTTGAGACCTTTGTCTATGAGAACAAGGAGACAAATTAGGTCCCCTCTAATGTAATTAATTCATGACGACAAGGGGGGAGGGGGGTGATTCACACCAGTCTACCTGCTTGCTCTGGGGAAATGATGACTACAGTGAGAGTCTGAACAGCAGTTTTGGCAGCTGGAGGAGGAAGTCGCTGGTCCCAGTCTGACAAATCAAACGCCCCAGAGTCAAGTAAATCCAAGCCCTGCATTAAAGACCTGCACACAAACACCAGTGACAGATGAAATCCACTGACCACAGTGAGGCTTTTCAGCGTGTTTCAGACGTGTTTGGTCAGACCTGGCCAGCTCCAGTAGAGCGTTCTGGCGATATTGTTCCTCGGGGTTGGTGGGCTCACAGTCGTGTTCATCAAAGTAGGATGCCATTTTGGTCCTGCCAGTGTTTGTGTCCTCGTTGCATCAAGGAACCTGCAGATGGATGTTGAAGAATCACTCATTTCATTAGCTTCTTACAAAAACTAATGACTGTGTCATGGGAAGAAATGTAACCATTAAAAAGTTTATTGAATGATCATGAAGCAACAGATGTTGACCTCAATGGATTGTTTTTTTTATGTATAAATACACTGCATAGACAAAAAAATAAAATTACCAATATTCTCTCAGGCCCCTGGTAGCATTGGTATGGCATGCATTCACCTTGGCATTATTTTCATGCGTTTATATGGGGACACTACATTAGTTATTTTTATATTTTTAATCAAGATCTTGCATTGTTGACAGACTGCTTTGTAAAGTCTTTTCGAGAAGAGATGGGGTTGATATCTGGACCCTGTTGTGACCCTTTTTTTTTTTTTTTTTTTTTTGAGTCCTGACAATATAACCTTGGAACTTGTCTGTGCCATCAGGAAAGACTGGTGTAGTGAGGTCGTCCACTGACCTCATATTTTAAGTTACATAGCGTTGCAGAATGGAGACCCGCCCAACTGAAGCGACCCCCAGATCACAATACTCAATGTGTGATAGCCGCATTACTTCATCCTCTAGGCTTCTTTTTCTGATGTCCTCATCACTCTGGAACAGGCTAAACCTGAACTCATCAGACCTTAAGACCTTTTTTCTTTCCTCCAGAGTCCTGTCTTTGTGCTTCCTCGCAAACTGAAGCCTCCTTTTTCCCCTCCAGTGAGCCAGTAGACAAGTGATTTTCATGAGGTAGCACAGCTGTTCAGTCCCGATACGAAATTCTCTTACTTTTACAGGTAAATGCTGACCTAAGTTCTGCCACTGATTTTCTTCAACTGGTTTTTATTAAAGATCAAAAATGATCGCCAGTAGTGCTGGGCAATATGACGATACATATCGTGGGGACGATAGAAAAGTGTGTATCGTGCCATTTCTCTTCTATCGTTTCTAACCTAATTTTAATCAATTATTACCGCAAATATGTAATTAAATAACCTGCAACGATAAATTTGATAGAATCATATCTACTTCTACAAAGTAACTTTTTATGTTTGCACTTTTATTCATGTTAACGCCTTAAACAGAGTTCTCTTCAACCCTGACGTTTACTTTAGACACTTTATATTGGTTTGCAAACTTTGCACTACCAGGTTACAGATTTCAGAAAGTTGAAAAATAATTTGTGTTTATTCTTTATAACTTTATAACTGAACTACAGTGCAAAAAATTTCCTCTCAGAAACTGTTGTGCACTTTAAAAAAATGTGAAAGCTACTGTACCTCTGTACCTACCTGTTTTTGCTGCTCTAAAATGTATGTTTGTGACAGTTCTGCTAAATGTCCTTTCAAAATAAAGTTGAAAAGTAAGCAATGAAATTTTTGTCAAACTTTTCAGAGAATAACTGAAAACATACTTTATTATGGTATATCGTGATATATATCGTTATCGTGATATAAAATAGTCCATATCGTGATATATGATTTTTTTCCATATCGCCCAGCACTAATCGCCAGTCGTCACCGTTTTCCGACCACATTCTTTCCTTGAAGATTATAGTTCACTTCTCTCCTTCCGGGGACGATATTTCATCAGCTTTATTAGTTACAGAAATCTACTCGGTCATTTTGAAGGGTTTGCAGGTGATCATTGTCATCTGAAACATGACCGCAGGATGAGCCTTCAGACACTGCTGACCTTAAACAACCCGAGATAACTTGTTGAAATACTCCCTTCAGTCCAGCACCTTTCCAGTCAGGAGCACAGCAAGGAGGTAACAAAATACAAACCCACCCAGTCACACAAATGTTTCATTCTGTCACTCTAACAGAATGAAAGACAGACTAACAAATCCAAACGAAGACAGAAACAAAGACTGAACAGAATCGTGAGTCTAAATAGCCGGTTCAGATACATGTTGAAGTAACTTACTGGTTTACTGGAACAGAAGTTCTGTCAGGTACGTGATACTTTGTCCAGCGAGTAAAAAATAACTCTATGTAAGAGTGAAAGGAAAATATTTCTCCTTAACTGCTGATGGAAAATAAAAACAAAAATGTCAGAGCTTACCAAATCAATCCTCATTAACAATTGTCATTCTTCCGGGTTTTCCTATTTTTTACCACGTGGTACTTCGCCCAATCACAGCGGGAGAACGTTCTTCTTCGTCAAATATTTGAGGGCTACCAAACGACGTCTTTACACCACCGCCAGCCAACGGTGTGAAGATGACATTAAACATATCTACAACCCCAACTCCAAAGAAGTTGGGGTGCTGTGTAAAACGTAAACAAAACAGGGTGCAATGATTTGAAAGTCTCACAAACTCATAATTTATTTCCAATAGAACATAAAGAACATATTGAATGTTGTAACAGACATTTAACAATTTTATGGAAAATATTAGCTCATTTTGACTTTGATGGCAGCAACACATCTAAAAAAAAAAAAAAGTTTGAAAAGGACAGTGTTTACCATTGTGTAGCATCTTCTCTTCTTTTAACAACAATAAACCTTTGGGAAGTGAGGAGACCAGTTGCTGAATCTTTATGGTGTCCCCCACGCTGTTGTGATGAATGCAGTATGTGGTTGATCATTGTCTTGCTGACATATGTAAGGCCTTCCCTGGAAGAGATGTCTGGATTGGAGCAGAGGTTACTCAAAAATCTCTGTATTTTCTTCAGCATTGATGGAGCTTTTCCAGATGTGGAAGCCGCCCACAATATAGGCGTGGCACTAAGCCTGCATCTCTGCATCTCTGAACTGTCTGCTGATAAGTTGGATGGTACCTCTACTCTCTGGCCCACTGGACAGTGTTCATGGTTTCCGAGAAGAATTTCAAATTTTCCATTCATCTGACCACAGGCGTTTTCTTTTTTGCCTCAGACCATTTTAAATGAGTTTTGGCTCAAAGATGGGGGCGTTTCTGGATGGTCTTCACATATGGCTTCTTGATACAGCTTTAACTATAGAATCAGGATGAACTATGTTCACAGGCAGTGATTTCTGGAAGTGTTCCTGAACCCATGCAGTGATGTCCACTGTCCAGTGATGATATTATGTTCTGTAGAAGATGTAATCCTTAAAGCTGTTGCAATTTTTGGAACATTTTTCTAAAACTGTTCCACAATTTGTATTTTGTCAGATTGGTGAACCTCTGCCCATCTTTACATCAGGCAGACCCTGCCTCTCTGAAATGCTACTGTTGTAACCAGATTGTTATTGACCTTTTGCCAATTAACCCAATTGTCAAATGCTCCCTCACTTGTTTTTTTTTCTGTGCCAGCTGCTTTTCCAGTCCTTTGTTGCCCCTGTTCAAGCTTTTTGAGGTTTGTTGCTGCCATCACAGTCAAACGAGTTGCTATTTACCATAAAATGACAAAATGTCTGTTTCAGCATTCAATGTTACTTATGTTCAACTGGGAATAAAATATGAGTTTATTAGAATTGCAAATCATTGTATGCCGTTTTGATTTACATTTCACACATTGTCCAAACTTCTTTGGAATTGGGGTCGTATATAAAATATTGATTTTTCACCTCGAACATTTAAAGCAAATACTTGGTTGAGTTTTTACATCATAATATAAGCTACCAATATAGCAGCTTTTCTAACTGCATTAATTCAAATGTGATTGTGTTCCTCTGCTGTGGAGTAATGTTCCTGTTACAAGGTGTTTTTTGGTTTGCTGCATCTATTTTACAATGAAACTCAAAGACAGTCAACAAATGTAGTCCCTACTTGTCACACTGATAGCAAAACAGGATTTATTTGCATAATCAGACAAGAATCGAGGAAATTCACTTTCCATATAGGTCAACATTCAAAGAGAAATAAAGAAAAAAGACAATTCAAAGAAGGTATTGCTTTGATTAAATAAAACCATTGCGCTGATTTGAAGAGAAACTTGTTATAGGATATCTTAAATAGAATGAGAAAGGATTTAAGGCTCTAGAACTCCCTGAACAAGACAAAAGGCCAAATCACAATGAATGTACAGACCTAACAAGATGGTCATACAGTAGATGGTACTCAGATGTTGAGGAAAAAGAGCCCTCATAGTCCTGCCATGTAATCTGGCAGACCACCGGGCTTTTTCAACGGCCTACACATTTCAGTGGACTCACAGACTAACAACATGACAACATAATTGTGGATTAATAACTTGCTGTCAGAATGTTGCTGCATTTGCCAGTGTTATTAGACATGGTACTGATACAATAGCACAGACAGCCTGTTAATACATGCTGAAATACGAAGGTGTTAATAATTATAGTGTACTGTTCATCAGCTTGTATGCTGCTCCACATTCAGTTTCTCAATACAGTAACAACAACATAAATATCCCAGTATCATCGCTACCCTTTCGCTGCAGCCTTCTTTGTTGTTGAACAAGTGGTTACTAAACACATAAATGCTCGGCACGTTCCGCACAATGTAGCTGCACAAAAACCTTCACGTTTAGTAAGTCTAGTGTGAGAGATGCATACACTATGTGCTCCCAGTATCTTTGTATGGCTCCCCTTTACTGCACGAGACAGTTTTCTCCTCCAGAAAAGATGAGGAATGATTTGGCAGCACAAAATATCAAAACAGCAATTTGTGGAAAATATGAATCGACTCATATCTACCTTGAGAAAAACGGAAACAAAAACAGTCTAAAAGTGACAATTATGGAAGCTAAAGATGACTGAACTGATTAGTCTATAAAAGAAATGTTTTGTAACATGGCATCCACCGTTCTAAATTTCCATTTTCATATTTTTGATCAATTGACTTTAAAATGTCATGTGATAGTTTACAAATATTAGATAACTAAATGCTTTTTCCACCCTCCTCCAGACATCCAGGAAAGAAACATGGGTGCTGCCCACCTCTATACCACAGTAGTAGTATCTAAAACATTTTTGTCTTCATTGGTTGTCAAAATGGTTCATATTGTGAAACTTTAAAAAAAACAAACAAACAAACAGGTCACCTGTTCCCTGCTTTACAGTTCCTAAAATGACACACTCAACCAGTGAGCAACATTGTCAAACACTCGCAGTACTTCATGAATTTCAGTGTTGGTGCGTCCGATATGGACTCACCATCTTCTGAAATGTTAAGAAAGAGGAGGGAGAGAAAAAAAAAAAAAAAAAGGAGGGGGGGGGGGGGGGCTGCATTTCTGCTTGCTTGTTCTGAAAAACCTGCCATTTCACTGCATCCCATTTAATGGCCACTTCAGAACAGCTTCAAAAATAAGTTGTTGTCAGCAAGATAAACTGTTATCTTCCAAATTTCAGAAAGACGTGACAAACATTTAGTCTGACAAAATATTTCTTCAACCACATGCGCACACACGCAACCTATCCACACTTCCACTGCCATCATCACCAGAGGACAACTTTCTTCGATACATACAAAATTGATCCTCACTCAAACCTGCACTAAAATGATTTGGACACCTAAGTCCTGACCTACATGTTGCACTGTGATGCGTCTTCACTAACGCCTTAACTGAACAATTTGATGAAGCAGCCGTGGCAATAGGGTTTTTCGTTTTGCTCTTTGAAAGTGCCTTTGTTGAGCTGTTTCAAGCAGAAGGCACAGACAAAGTGTTCTGGGTGGAATTTCTTTGACATGGCGGTGATACAGCGCCCTGTGATGGGCTTCTGACAGCCGGAGCAGAGGGAGCCACGCCGCTCGTGGTAGTGCACTTCACAGTAGGGCTGACCATCGTGCTCAAAGAAACTTCCATTCACGAACGGGGTGAAGCACTCCTGCAGACACACAGGTGTAGAAGACAAAGTCATTCCAGGTCTTTCTTTTTTTTGTTTTGTGGAATAATGCACAGAGAAATACAGACTACAAACCCTGCAAACAAAACACTCCGGATGCCAAAGAGAGTTAAGCGCTGAGATGTAATTCTCCAGAATGGCTCTGGCGCAGCCGCCACATTTTGGCGCAAACATGTCAAAGTAATCCTTCCTGCAAAATGCCTTTCCATCCTTTTCGTGAAAACCTTCAGAGGACAACACAGAGACACGCAACTGTTTTTATCCAGTGCCATAGGTTCAAAACTGTGCTGATTAAGTAAAAACATGCAATACCCTCTGGGCCGAAGAAGGATCCACACTGAGCACAGAAGAAGTGTTCAGGATGCCATGTCCTGTCCAGCGCCGTCACAACTTTCTAAATAGATATGACCACATTCATTACTGCCAGGCTACTCTAAGACAAAGCCCAGATAATTACAGAGTGATCCCTCACATCCAGTATGGGCCCGTTGCAGTAGTAGCACCGTGGAGAGAACAGATTATGGTAATCTTTCTCACAGTAGGGCAGCCCTTCTCGCTCAAAAAAGTTCCTGGAGCCAATCTCCTCTTGACAGTGCGTGCATACAAAGTGTTCAGGGTGCCATGTGCGTCCCATGGCAGTCACCACCTGAGACGGACGAGAGTTCATTTAGTACACAAAACCATGATCAGAGCAATCGCATTTATACCACACACATACTAATACCATCTCACCTGTCCCACTATTGGCTTACAGCAGGCGCCACAAACTCCTTTTGCTACTGTCTGGACGCCAAGTTTGTTAAGGTCAGACTGGAGGCTACCAAGCATGTTATCCAGCTTGTTGACCTGAGTTGGGGGTCCACCAGGAACACCCCCTTTCCCTTGGGCCATAATCTGAAATGGTGCAATATGAAATTCATTAGTTATGAGTGGCCAAAAGGGCACAGAAATGTAACAAAAATAATGTTCTACTACAACACTTCAGTTTCAGGTTGCTATAGTATCAAAGTGATCATTGAGTGATTGTTAGAAGTGTGAAAAACAGAAGGATGGGGATTCATGCCTGCATTGGAGGGAAGATTGGGTCATACTCTGTCTGGCAGCCTACAGACACCAAGACTTTGGGTGCAGCCAGTTGTACTGGCTCCACTGGTGGTGGCTGAGTTGGGATGGTGCGGACAGGTGGAGGGGGCTCTGGTTTGGTGGCAGGAGGCTCTTGAATGGGGGCTGGTGGAGGTGTGGCTTTTATAATCTTTTGAGGTGCAGTGGGAAGGGGTCCCTGAATGTGAGTAGTTTGTGGAAACATAGAGGTAGGTGGAGGAAGAGGTGGTGGTGTTGGCACAGGGGGGTGCTGTACAGGGTGTGGTCCCTTAGGTTCTTCTACAACAGGGGGTCGACGTGGGGTGGGAGGGGAGAGAGGAGGGAGTACCTTCCTCGCAGGGACAGGTGACTCCGGGGGGATTATGATCTGAAGAAGAGAAAAAAAGAAGACAGGAAGGAGCAGATAGAGAGGAAAATGTGCAGAAAGCTAGAAGATGTTAATTAACTGGAAAAAGAAGTTTCTGGTAAAAAAAAAAAAAAAAAAAAAGTTGAGCTCAATGAAGCCAACCTTGTCAACCTCACTCCCGAACCCCTCAGGACGGAAGCGCTGAGGTTTGGAGCTGACGATGACGCCGTCGGTAAGCCAGTCGTCAGACTGTTTGCGCCGCCGCTCTGAGCGGGCGATCCCGAGCTTACCCTGAAGCTCCTCTATGAGACGATCCTGAGAACTGCTTTTGTTTACAATGATGGGTCCCATCTTCCTGCGTGGATGGCCTTCCCGGAACATGGGGTGCACATTGGGAGTCTCTTTAGTGCGCCTAATTACTGATTTTATCTACAGGGGAACAGTGAGCATCTCATCTTAGATCCACATTGATCGTACCAGCTCAAGCAACATGCCGGGGTGCTGGGGGGTGGGGGGTGGGGGGGGGGGGGGGGGGGGGGTGTCAGTGGGCTTTGAGTCACTCTTCATGTAAGTCTTGCATGCTTCGGTCAGATGCCAGGATTTTCCAAGAACTTTCCATTCAGTCTTTCAAGCAAACAGTAATCACATCAAACAGTCACACTGGGGTGCAACAAGCAACGAAGCAGCGAGTTAATTAAGAGTGCAGCATCAAACCAAACAATTTATCTACTAGAGTATCAGAGTATTGACACCTTTACGCTTTAAAGCGCAAATATATTTTCCAATTAAATATTTTTGCTCAAGTTAATCATGTGTGCAAAACTGAATTTGACATTTAAAAATAAAATTCATAATGATTTTCTCATGAAGCTCAACAGTAGGGGACAGACATTAGATTTTTGAGTCAGACTGGATAAATTAAACCCATCACAGGGCTGAAACGCTCAAGTGGATGTAGCTCAGTTTAGTTTTAAAAAGAAAAACAGGCCTGTGTCAGCTCTGCTTTGCTGTACCCCACAAGAATTGAAAAGTGAAAAATTGCAATGAAAACAATTACAGTGGATCTTAAAATGAGGTGAGGAAAGTTTACAAGTAACCACAGTGGTGGATAAATATTTGATGCTTTGTTTTAGCCTTTCAGCAAGATAATAAAACAAATGCTTTAAGCAGACGCTAGCATGTTTAAAAGTCATTAGTCAGATGTCATTAGACAGAAGCAAAAACAGCCCAACTGAAATCACGCAGGAGTGCATACATGTCCTGTTGCAGAGACTCTGTCTATATTAGGACTCTGAAGCAGGGGCAGGTCCAGGGCAACATCAGGGGTCCCGGGGCATGAAGAGGGGGTCATGGACTCATCCATCCAGCTGGCTTCTGTCAGGGGCGTCATGCTGCCATCTGTGTACAGCCTCTCAGTGTAAGGCGTCATGGTGCCATCCAATCCATCATGTAAGGACACAGACAGCTCCTCGTCAGCCCAGTCCAGATCTGCATTCCCATCGGTGCCTCCGTCCACTGAGTCATCTATGATAGTGTTAGCAGCACTAGTGAAAGTGTCGGGCTGCACACCGCTCCGGTCCATGGGCAGGATGAGCTCCTCGTGCACCTCCTGCATTCCTTTCCCAAGATGATGCGCTTCTGTTTTCAGCTGCGGCTCCTCCACGTGCGCAGGACTTTGTGCAAAACTCATTGCGAGCAGCTTGTCTAGAGCCTCGTCCAGAGAGGGCTCTGCAACAGGGGGCTGCTGCACAGGGTGAGGGATGTCACTCTGTGCTGCAGGTGCTACCTCCAACAGCTGTCTGCTGGAGCTAGTGAAGGTCAGCGGAGAGGTGACCATCAATGAGGAGACCGGAGATGGTGAGGATGTTTTAGACTGGGCTGACACAGAAGGTGTGGGTGGAGAAAGAGCAGCAGGGAAGGGAGAAGGAGTTGGAAGGGGAGGGGTGAGGCTTTTTGGAGGAGGAGTGGAGAAATTTAAATCATGGTCCTGAAAAGAAGCGGATCCCTTGCTCATAGTCTCCAATACTTTACCAACAGTGCCTGAGGGGGAGGACTGCTCTACAGAGGGACTAGGGGACTTGGAGGACTTATGGTCCAGGACAGTGTTAACGGAGGTAAGAGAGGGCGTGGTGGTAGTGGAAGAACTTGGGCTATTTCTCAATAAACTGGAAATAGAAGGAGCAGATGGAGAGAGGACTAGCAGAGGCTTTGTTTGGGATGACAGCACACTGGCAGAGACATCAATAACAGAGTCCAGGTCTACATCACTGGCTGCAGAAAGTGAGGATGTTGGACTGTGGGGAGGGAGACGGCCAAGGTGGGGAACCATCATGCCACCACTGCCTCCATCCTCGTCTATATGCAGCTCTAGACCAGTGGGTAAAGAGTGAACATGAGATACGGGAGGGTGGGACAGACTAAGCGAGGAGGAAGCCACTGGGGTAACGGAGGAAGAAATTGGAAGATGGGTAAAGTTGGAAGGTGCCCCTGCTGGGTCTTGCAAAGAGCTGGGCTAGAGAACAGAGAAGCATAAGCAATATAAAGAAGAAAAAGATAGAAATCGTCAGAAATATCTGTAGAGACTTGTGTTCTATTGATAAAGTTAAGCCTTTCCAGTGTTCAACCATGCTGCCTTGTACCTTGAAGTCAGACAAAGAGGCCATCAACTCATCTAGCTCTCTTGTGGCACAGGAAGCTGAAATTCTGGCTTGCTGTTGAGATCCTGTATCCAAATCACCATGTTGGATGGAAGAGCTGCAAATGACAAATCATGTGAGTAGTTATCATGTGCAAACAGCGTGACCTCACAACACAACATGAACTATCTATTGCCTAAGTTTTCACAATATTCCCAATGACAACCAAACTTCTGTCTGCCTTCTGAAGCAGTTACAGAAAAGCCAGAACAATCTGAAGACAACTGGTCTCAATAAGTGTTGATTTACCTTAAATCGATTAAATTGTGTAGACAATTTCTTCTGAAAAGCCAAATTTTTTTCCCTGCTCTAAACTGCATGACTTTAAAAAAAATGCAGGAAAACCCAAACAGATGCATTTACTCAACAATGGGCTCACAGTGATAATAATGATGGGATGTACGGTTTCAACCGTTCCTCCAGAACAGACACCTCATGAACATCAACTCATCCAGACACTTATCCAACACAGGAGCTCTTTTTTATTCATTTATTTATTTTTTACAAAATTTAGATCTTTTAAAGTCACTGTGTGGAACTTACTGGAATCGTTTAATGACAAACTGAACTGATGACCAATTATGACTGCATGAGACAGCAGACACACTGATTTTAGTTTTTAATTGATGATAGAACAATCAGTGAAAGTCATAAAATAGAAACTGTATACCTGTGTGAAGGCACTGAGCCCTCCAACTCATCCAACAAACTCTCCACCGTGGGCCGGGCTTCCTCGTGTTTTGTGCCGTTCCTCTTCGGTTTCTCCTGAGGTGGGGGGCTTCCATGGATGTCAGGGCCACTACCGTTCTCATAGTGCGTGATGCTGCAGGATGGTAGCGGTGGAGCTGCCTCCTCTGTGGACATGAAGTAAAATGAATGACAATACGAATGACTGGTCAACATAAACAGAAGTTAGAAGTTTCCCCATTTTAACTTCCACAATTCCTCTACCAAAGTCTTAGTTCACCACCAGAAATGTACTAAGGGGATGAGAGAAGGACAGATATGAGACGAGATATAGTAACTGCTCTGAAGTTTCACTGTGACAGATGTCCTCGAAATATGATGTAACACAGCTGTATCATCAAATATTGTTTTGTCCCATAACTTCTGTCAAAAAAGC
Organism: Hirundichthys speculiger; assembly: GCA_018398805.1. Lineage (NCBI taxonomy): Eukaryota > Metazoa > Chordata > Actinopteri > Beloniformes > Exocoetidae > Hirundichthys > Hirundichthys speculiger. Next base: position 845,105 of record JAGFBZ010000287.1, on the reverse strand, counting down.
TTCAAAGACGTTCTTTACGACATGTATTATATACATTTATTATTTTCAATTTACAATGTTGTCAAAAATACTTGCAAAAAGGATGCAGACTTGCATCCTTAATCATTTCCTTCAGTAAGCGTCCATTCTACTCACTTTTCCCACCTCTAGGTGTATTTTAGAAATTTAAATGTCCCCCAAAATGTTCTGCTGAAATCAGTTTTTCCAAGTCACAGCAAGGAGGACAGAGAAGTGAGGAAATGAGTCAAAAATTAAACATGGGCTCAACCACAGGCTCTACCTGTAGTGGGGAAGCAAGGAGAGCTCTGTTGCACTGCGTTGAGTTCCAGTAGAAGTCTGTCGAGCTCAGAGAGGTTGTTGCCCAGGGCAGAGGTCATGGCTGCTGATGATGAGTCTGATGTCTTGTGTTTGTTTGGAAAACTGATGAGACAGCAAACAAAGTTAAGGTTAAAGAAAATAATGGATGATGCTATCTTTGCGCGCACACACACAGACACACATAAAACATCTAAATTGTCTGAAGGATACCTGTAAACGTGGTCCTCTTCAACGTGAGACAATGGAGAACTGCTACTGTCCCTGGACCATGAACTCTTCTGAGCTGACCCTAAAGACTTCAGAGGATGCATCAGTCATGAATTGGCAATCACTTTGAAATTTGGACTGAAAGACTTCTTGACAGACATGCTTTTTATATTATATTGTGATCAAACACATTATTTCACATGCATTACGCAGACTTAAAATCAGCTACAAGGCATCGCTGAGTGATTGCATTGCTTCTATGTATATTCACACCACCTGATGATCCACCGCTGTGACAGAACAACTGCCTGTATGATCTATTGGCATAATGACATCTTTGAGAATGGGAATATATGTGTAGATTTTTTTTTACAAACTACACGAATGAAAATATCCAAAAAGTAAGGACTGGAGAGTTGCCTGACAAGTTTTTCTTTTTTTGTTAATATACTGAACTGATGTTATATCAGACTGGGGTACAATATTAAATATGATCTAACTACTAATATATTTTCTAACATGTGTTACATAATGCTTACAAATAGGGATGCACGATAACTGTTTTTTAAAACCTATACTGATACCGTTAACTTTCAGCTCCTAAGGGCCGATACCGATAACCAATAACACACACATATACCTAAGATCATTGCATCAATACGATGAATAAAACCAAAAACAGTTTTGACTCTTTAAATGAACAGATATTTATTTTTTCCAATGAAAAACTACTGGCAAGCCTCTCAAACATCTTTGTAAAGCTGTCAAACCAACCTATTTGATATCTCACATTAACTTAAATAAGGTGCATTACTGACCAATATAAAAAAAAATAAAGGCTCCTTGAACTGATGGAAATACATTCATCAGAATTACTAACTGAAAAAATGCATTCCTCAATGACAATAAAAAATAATGCACAGTGCATAATGTACTGACACAAGTTAGACTGGTCTGTGTAAATAAACTGAAAAAGTGCACTCCATAGTAACACAAAATTAAGTTTGAAAGATTTTGACTTGCGGTCCCATTCAAATGAATGCCTTTAATTAAAGTAAACGAGGTTTGGTATTTTTAGTTGTTTTTTTTTTTTTAAGCTCATAGAAGCTCTAGATGAGAGAGAGAGATGATGGCGAGGAGCGGAGAGGGGAGGGGAGCGGAGGGGAGCTGGCTTGCTCACGTTAACTCATGTTAGCTCACATTAGCGCGAACAAAACTTCATGGAAGCGATGGTTATGCTTCAGGAGGGTGATCGGCTTCGAGGTATGAAAGCTTGTGCTATTTTTCCCTCCTTCGCTTGGAGAATTTGTCACAAATAACCAGTGAACTATCTTCTTCTAAAACTTTAACAAAGTTCCAGACAATCGCGGCCATGTTAGGTTTTTTGTTTTTGTTTTTTTTAATCAGCGCACTGTGTCACAATGCTGCATTCAAGATTAACGTAAATTCCCATGTTCCCTCATTTGCTTGTCATTCTTTCAGCCTTTTCTATTTTTTTCTTTTTTATGTGTAACATGTGGGAAAACACTACGAATATCAATTAAAGTCAGAAACTACCAAAATTATGGCCGAGTTAACAAGTTGTTTTCTGGCATGAAAGGGTATTCTTCATTTTCCATACCGAGATTTCGTTTTTCTGATTATGCCGACGTCACTTGAACATAACATTCACTGCTGGTCATTCAAGGCTCAGAGGGAGCGAGGCACTGCCGTTTTGACAAAAATATATATGTTATTAGGCTATTCGTCATGATATCGGACTTATCAGGATGACGTCATAATTTAATGTTATCGGCCTGATAGTTATCGTGCACCCCTACTTACAAACTGTTGTGAAAGATGTACTGTAGCTGATATGAGATAAATATGACGACCAAAAATAATCCTTTGATCGTCATATTGATCTTTACCTGAATTATGAAAAATGGGCAACATGCAAAACTCTGGATAGCACACAGCTGAAATGTGGTTCAAGCTCAGCCTGAGACATGCATGTCACACAGCTCATACTTTGCATGCTCTACTCTGTTAACATGGGAGCTGAAATAAAACCCATGATCTAGACATGCCATGCATCTAGTAAGCTGGCCTTAAAGGGACCTACTTGCTGAGAGGAGTGGTGGGAGTCTGGCTGATCTGTCAGGGACCCGTTCAGAGCCTCAGCTGAGGGTGGAGGGGGGACGGGAGGTGGCACTGACAGATCTTGGTAGGAGTGTCCTCCAGTGGGGATTGAGTAGGGTGTTTCGTCAGGCAAGAAGACAGGTCGCTTTGAGATGTGGGATGTTGTAGATTCCAGGTCTGCCAGCAAAGCATCTGCAAGATGTGACATGTTTTTGTTGTACGATTGAATATAGCTTACTTAAATAGTCTTGCACTTGCTCAAATATATGCTGTGACATGAATCACAGCAAAATGTCTTAGCAGTTCTTAGAAGATGTTTCATATGTCTGTACTGGAGGCCTGTAAAATCTTTATTGAGATCGCTGGGTGCTCTGAAAATAAAACTAATTGTCTCAGGTTATAAAAACTGTTTTACTCTTTTAAATCTATCAACAATGCTCAAAAATCTTTTCACATTTCAGTAACCAAATGTAAAATTAAACCACGTGACCCACCTATGACCATCTTTTCTGTGTTTTAAAATTTGTGAAATGCAACCTTAAATTTACAACAATACATGCCATAATACATTATGTCTTGATTTAATTTAAAAAAAGACCCAAAATGCAAAGACAGTGAGAAACCTGAGTTTACCTTTATGTTTACGAAGTTTAACGTTTGCATGTCTGAAGCATAAAGCTGTGTGTTAATACAATGCCAAGAGGGAAAGACATCAACAATGATAGAGAAAGAAAAAAAAAAAACAGTTGCTGCCCATCAATCTGGGAAGGGTTATAAAACCATCATCCTACAGTGAGAAAGATTATTCTCAAGTGGAAAACAGCTAATTTTCCCAGGAGTGTGACATCACCCCAAGGTCAGACAGTGTAATGTTCAGAGACATTGCAAAAATCCAAGAGCTACACCTCAGACAAAACAGGCCTCATTATACCAAGTTAAACATTCAAGTTCATGACGGTACAGTCAGAAAACGACCCCCACAATTCTGGTTTGTTTGCAAGGTTTGCCAGAATAAAGTCTTTTTTCTCTCTGAAGTGAATCATGGTAGTACAACTTAGGTTTGCAAAATTACATCTTTTTAAACAAGTCTTTTGGAAAGTTTTTAAGACAGGCAAGACCAAAGTATAGTTGTTTAGTCATAGTGCACAGCATCACATTGAGCTAAAACCAAACAACATTTCAGCACAAATACACCATGAAACTAGGAGGTGAAGGGGTGATGGTTTGGACTTGTTTTGTAGCAACAGAAACTGGGCACATTGCAGTCATTGTTCAATCATGAACTCCTCTGAACACCAAAGTATTCTAGAGGTAAATGTGAAGCCATCTAGAACAAATTGACAAGTAACAACAACAACAATAATAATTAGTCCAGATCTGAACCTGATCGTGGGACCTTAATATCTGTACATAAAATGTTTCCCACAATCCTTAATGAACTGGAACTAACTAGAAAAAAAAAAAGAGTGGCTGTAAATTCCTTAGAGAAGGTGATCGTTTCAACAAGTGACTAAATCAAAAAATATGTTTAGTTTGTCACATACTGCTTCTTCAATTAAGCTTAGTTTCAGTTAAATTAATAATGACATGGAGTGAGATGTCAAGTGTTGTTAATCTAAGATTGTATCTACATAATTTTAAGATCTTATAAAGGATCAGATGAATTTTCTCCCCCCAACTCATCCTGGCAAAACCAAATAGAATAGAATAGAATCCTTTTATTGTCAGTATACATAGGTACAATTTCTAAACAAAACTTAGAAATGAAAGTAGGTGTGTGCTTTCATTTTTCGAGGAACTGAAATCACTGAACTCATCTCATTCAGTTTCTACATCTTTTTTTATATTTAGGATTTCCTTCAGTTTATGAAACTGTCAATGAACTTGAAAGAACAGCCTGACAACAAAAAAGTGGACAGTAATTTTGAAACCTTTCCCAGACAGAGGGGGTACAGTTACCCTCCTCAGTGTTTGGCGCAACACAGGAACAAAATAGACTCTTACATCACACAATCCATCCATCCTCAGCCTGTCCAGAATAGACTGCAATCACTGGCTGCATACCATAACACTACAGACATTTAGACCTGTTACAGTCTTTTTCAAACAATCACCAGACACTAAAGCTTTTTCAGCCAAAAAAAGTAGGTAAAAAAAAAGTACAAATACTGAAGAATAATATGGGGATTAAACAGTGACAAGTTATGTGATGAAAATTGTCCATTTAGATTTAGAATTTGTTCCTTGAGGGAAAAGTCTTTGTGTCATTCCTGTGAGTTATTGGAAAGATAAACCGGTGAACATAGTACAGCTTTAAAAATACTACCTGTTTTTTGTTGTTATCGAATTCCCCAACGTTTCTATCAGTAATTCAGCTGATGTTGTATGAAGCCTCTGTTGAGTAATCAACAAAGTAAATATAAATCACAAACCTCTGTCACATCTAGAAAAGAGAAAAATGCATACGATACATAAAATATGTGTGAAATCAAGTAAAACAGAATATGGATCTTCCCCATTCCAAAGGTTTTCTGCGACAGTAGCTTGCAATAATCTTACAATCACGCTTTAGAAAGTGCAACATCTGTACTCACTTGTACATATACTGATATATATTCCACTTGCGGTGCCTGTGATATCCTATGCGTGTTTATATGTGAAGCAGACAGGAGTATAGTCAAATGTGTCGTGAAGAATAGGGACCAATAGCAGGCTGCCAGTCTACTAGGACAGAAGGAGTGGTTAAAAGGTTCACCAGTGGGACAGCATCCTCTCAGAGCCCCTATATCTCAGCAATAAACACTTACGCTTACATTCCCTTTCACTTTCTCACATCCCCAACTTTGCTATGCATGTAACTTTACAGGTGATATACTGTTATACATCAAAATCTCACAACAGAAGTCAAAATGTTCAGCTCTGATGACAAGCCCAAAAGGACGAGTCAAAGTTGAACCTCTCACACATTACTTGATTTCAGCGTCTACCACACGCAATCTTGAGTCTTCATCATCGTCTTTTGGTTAAAGGAGGATCCTGCCCAGAAGCCAAATGTTCAAGTCCTGAAGTTTGACGTAAACCACATGGGAGCACCAACCTATTTAAAGCGGTAAGCTCAGTGAGTACCCATGTCTGTGCAAATGTGCTGAAATATCATGACCAGCTCAAAATAATCTGCACCTGGTGCCGACGTGCTAAACAAGGCCTTTCTGAGATTGACTTTGTCACTCATAAAACAAAGCCTCTCAATGGAAAAAAATACCACAACTGGTTTCAGGACAAAGGTGAAAAATGAAATTCACATTTCTCTTACAGCAGCCCTCGCATTACAAAAAGTAAAAGGTTTAAGACGTACTACATATGGTAATGCTTCCTGGAAAGTTCTTCTTGGCTGTAGCCTGAGGCAGCCACAACAATTTTAGACAAAACAATGTTTGTTTGCTTTTTACTCATTAGATCTCATCTCAGCTGCTGAGAAAACTAAAGCAAAACCTGTGAAATCCAGAATATCTCTTTCTGCTGTTGGAATTATTTTTGTTTGTTTTTTTAAACTAATGACTAATTCATTTAGCCCGTATTCATTTCATGGAAGGAAATAAAACACTGAAATTTATTTTAAAATACGTACAGATATATTTCTTTTTTTTTCTTTAATCACAGTCATAGCTTTATTTAATATGTGTATTTCCTCCACCTCTGAACAGGTTCTACTTGTAAAGACATGCATAGAAAAAAACATTAACTGAAGGCAAAATTTGCTGATGTGTTAAATCACAATTACAGAAACTGTACAGATATATTTCTACGTGATTACAGTGAGTTTTCATAAGAATAACTGATCAATCTCAGTGAAAATTCTCTCCGTAGTTTTTCAAACAGAGATTTTAAAGAAAGAGAAAAAAAAACTGTTGGTGATGGGCCATGGGGTACAGTTGGTTGATAAGACAAATTGGTCCCATAAATAATTCATCTCTATTTTTAAGATATGATTTTGATTTATTTGGTACTGCAGAGTGGCAGCATGGTACCCGAAGTTTATTTGCCTCAGGTAAAATAAAGTCTTATCTTATCTATTCTTTAACAATCAAGAAATTGAGGAAGTACTTGTTCAAACAAAAACAAGCATATAATTTTTTTTTTTTTTATGAAGATGCTACTGAACCGTTCTGCTGCCTCCACTTCCCTGAGGAGGGAAGCACTGAGACTGGCATGAGGACAGACAAGTCAGAAAGTTTAGTCCAGAAATAGTTAGAAACAGTAAGAATGCAAACATGCACTGTAGGAAAAGTAAAAGACTAAGCTTTTCCATCCCTGACATGGGGTAGGAGCCATGATGGACAAAGTCCAGTTCTGATCTAACTGCATTCCAGCTCAATGGTCCATTGTACGTGGTCTGAATGAAGAGGGCTGTCATCTAAAATGATGTAACTGGATATAATAATTCAAGATGAATTACTCAGTTATATAATACAGTAGCTCTGTCAGGGCATCTAACTGTGGCAGCTTATCTTCAGCATGTTTAACAAACAAGTGGGAGGCCATGTGGATATTTGCTGCACATTCTTGCGGCAGTGGGTACATGTATAGTCTTGACTGTCTGCACCCTGATCCAGACACTGAAGGCCCTGACATGGTCCTGCAGTGTTTATCAGATGAGAACGTAGGTACGTGGGGAATTCCACACATTCCTTTCTCCGCTATGCAGAAAGCAAGCAATCAGGTGAGAACGAGGAAAAAGAATGGGAGCACAATCATGTGAAAACTCCTTTAAAAGCCAACCAGTCTCTGGAGTCAAGAAGATGCTTCATAATAAGATCTACTCGAGCAGGACATTCCTTCAGTACCACAGAATTCTTGGTAATATAAAAACACCATCTGTCAATCCATAAAATCATCATAATGTTTTGACAATTACAGGGCCCACTTGGCTCACTGAAACATGTTTTGAATTCCACAGTAAGAGAGATGTCAGTGTTTTTACTTTTCTTTTCTACAAAGTGAGCAGTGCATTGCCTATCTAATATTCTCTATTAACACATGTGCAGTGGTGATGGGTCATCAGGGTCCCATCTTACCTGTTTATAGCCATGGAGAAAAAGAGCAGAACTGGCCACAGTCCTGCACCGAAACCCTACCCCAGGCCAACCCAACATGATATTTATAATCAAACAAGGCAGAGGGCCAGAGAGGGTGTTGAGGGGTAGGGTGGGAGTTAGGGAGGGACTGGGATGACTGTATAGAAACTGAAAATGGGAGTGGAAGAAAGAAATTAAGACAGACATCAACCAAATCTAATGACGGACAAAGGAAACATTAGTAAAGCTTTACAGATTATAAACGGACACCGGTTTCTCTTATAAAACACACAACCACACAAAAACAAAGAATGCGAGATTGTGCGTTTTACAGAGAGACGGAAGCATCTTAGGGTGATTACTACCTAAAAATACCCTCCCAAGCAGCCCCATATATGAAAGATGACACTCCCCTTGAGAGAGAGCTGGACCAAAATAAAAAGTACTTCCCCATAGACCAGTAAATCAGATGAGAAGGGAAAGTCTACAGACTGAAGTAACACTCAGTCATTTTACATGAACAGTTCAGCCATTTATATGGATTACTGTTCTGATCCCAGTATACAAGTATGGGAAGGGAACTGATTTATTGATCCAAGTATGCCAGAGCCTACAAAAACAGGTGTTAAGGTGTCCCCATATCCGTTGTTGGTATTGGGATTTTTACAGTTGACCTATCGTGTCACAGGCTACAACTACTGAGAAACACTGATTGACGTGGCAACAGCAGATCGTTACCATGTCAATGATTGAACTTGACAGTGTTACAGCAACGTAGCTCCCATACCTGCTGTAGGCTAAACTTTTTTTTTGTCTTTTAATTATTAGATAAACCCTATTTCTTGTGGTTATCCTCTATTTGTCTTGCTTTTTTCCCCTTTTTCTAAAGCATGTTATCAAACTTGTTCACATAAAGGCTGACAACTGTGAAGTTCTGATAGGAAAAATTAAAAAAAGACAAATGTTCAGGACTAAAGAAAAATTTGTATTTAGAAAACTGATGTGAGAATCTCTCTGCTTATTGACACTAAGTTCCAGTCTTTCAATATGTGCCCTGGTGTCACCTACTTAGGTAATGTCAGAAGAATCCAGCTAATGCTCATGTTCCCTCCCACTCCATTACCCGGACCTGTTTATAAAATAATCAGCACTGTCCTCTGAGCCAAGTTACAAGGCCGGCGAATTGGGAGGCCTTGGAAACAGCTTGACAGAAACAAACAGGAAGAGACACAGAGGAGCTGCAAATGAGACAGCAGTATTGTTCAGGAGCATTTCACAGTGGAAATGCTGTTTTAGCATTGTCCACCACTGGAAGCCCACAGCTGCCCTTCACCAGTGTTTGCTGGCCTCCGGCACTAACTCGACTCATTGTTTTTCTCCTTGGTTTCCTGAGGATGTAGCGCAGGCCTAGTTGCCTGAGCGATGAGGTCAGCCATGCAGCACTCTCTTCCCCAGATCCAGAACAGGATGGGTGTGGGGACTCGGGAACAAGACTGATTTACAGTCTGGAGCTTCTTTCTAGCCTCGCTGGCGAGTCCACCGGTAGGAGCTGGTATGCTCCAACCCTGCAGCTCTCATAGGGTGATGATAGCTAGTTGGGTAACATTAACTCTGTGTTGCTGACACATTCAGACACAGAAACCACTAAAGACCTTTCAAGATTTCTGGCATGCTATGCAAATGCTGTAAACATGGAAGACCGAGCTGTTTACACTCAACCAACTCTTATTACTGTTTCAGGGATAAAACCTTCCTCTGCAGGCGGATCAAATGATATTATTACAGTAAATGTTACACGATTGCTGTGCATTTACAAACACATGAAGGTAATTATATGAGCTTTAGGCCACACAACCACCACATAGACACACATATGAATAAGATAGTGTACTATCTGTCAATTCTAAGTGTTTACATATAAGGATATCATATTAAAACAAATTTCACGTTGGTATGATTAGGCAACCACAACCTCAGATAGTTAACTTAATTCAGAAGCAGTTATTAAAAAGCACCTTCACTCCTTTCACAGGAGTCAAGATGGTCAAAATCACTTGATATACTCATTTTCTACAAAAGCATAAGTTCTGTCCATTTAGTGCTCTGGTCTTGTTAACACAGTGCCAAAGAGGAAAGACATCAGGAATGAAATTCGAAAAGCAACTGCTGTCGCCCATCAATCTGGGAAGGCTTAAATATCACTACTTCCAAACAAATGAGTCCATCATTATATGGTGGGGAAGGCTATTCACAAATGGAAAGCACTTAAGACAGGTGACAAGGGTTGCACAATATATCACAACTTTATCCTCATCACAACATCTACATGCACAATATCAATATCTCAAAAACAGATACATCTCAACAACTGGTAGAGTGCCATGCATCCACAACTGAAGACCCCATCAGACAGAGGGCAGAACACACGAATTTAAGGTGGTCTGTCTGCATGCGTCCAAAACACTAAAGTGAGGATTCCTTACGACCCGTTAGCCTAGTTTATATGATTCACAGTAATCCTTTAAAATGTGTTAGAGTTTAGCAGGCTCTGACTGCATGATGCAGTAACCAAAATAAAAAAATAATGTGCAAGGTATTACACACATAATCACAATTCATCAGAGCACTTGCTCAGGAACGTGACAAACTTGAAAAAAAGATGACAACAAAATCAAGGATGAGACTGGCTGCTTGTGCCGGGGAAGAAATATCTCAGCAGATTAGTGACGCTGAAGCAGTCATCTACTCTAAAATGGTTGAAACACTCTGTGGAGGTAGGACCAAAAGCCAGTCAATAAGGAATTCAAAATAATTTGGAGAAAAACATCAGTGATCATAATTGCTTAAGTAGCAGTGGGCTAGAAAGCTCTGAATGGAACAGCGGCAGTCACAACGTTTCGCTGCAGGGAGAGCTGCACTGAACGGCGCCACCCCCGGGTGGATGTCCCATACGGGTGGTTCTGCTGGTTATCATCGGAGGGACGGGATTCTGCTCTCGATTCAAACTGCTGACGTTCCTGTAGCTCTGTGAGCAGTTTGGATGCAGACTGAAAAGACAGGTGATACTAGCACAGCCTGGCCAGTTCTTGTTCTCCTTTCACTCACAGCCATTTCCACTGGAAGAGAGTATCGACCAATCGCGACAGAGCAGGATTTATGTAATGATTCGTGCGGGAGCATCTAAGAACGACTGTTCAAAACAACCACGATGGCTGCAAAATTGCTAACTACACCCTGGATCACCGCATTTTAACCGACAACCAATGTTCCTACTCCACTGCAAACCATTTTGGATGTCTTTTGTTGATACTAGTCAGGTTCTTGCTCTGCCCACGTGAGATGCTTCTTTTCTCCAATTCTATGCCTATCCAGTGGTGTCCAGAGGCAGTTTCTTCTGTGCCATGGTAATCAAAGTTAAATCAAGAGGAACCAGGCTAATTCTCTGTAGCAAAGAGGAAAACAGTTAGGATGGCTGGCCAGGATAACAGTCAGTCGTCATCAGTCAGCTTCAGCATGAGGAAGAGGCTAGATCTTAGTGTCTGATCATGTAGGGGCCATTGCCCTGGATGTTTTAGATGTTTCCTGGCTCCAAAACACTTTTATACCACAAGCTACATTCACTCATCCACACATCGCTCTCTTAGTCTAATCTATACAGATCTACACAGATTTCTCTTTCCCATCATCTCCAGACAGTCCTTTATCTATCACACACACAATCACACACTGATGAACACTTGGTTTAGTGTCTTGCCCAAGGACACTTTGACATATGGACTGTAAAGCCAACAATGGAACTACTAAGCACAAATGAGTCTCAATGTTGCCAAGTAAGTTAATAACTAAAGGTCTATCTGAACTAGGCTTGGGCGGTATTACGGTAATACCGTACACTTCCGGTATTCAAAAATAGCAGCGGTATCAGTTTCAATACCGTCTTAAAAATGCAATGAATGATTTCTGTGGTTTAAAGTTTAGTTTCTCTCCTGTATCCCTGTGTGTTCTGCTTTATTTTACCATTTATTCATGTTCGCTCGCAGCTGACTCGCTCGCCCGTTTGACTCGTCCTGTTAAGGTAATGACTATGAAAAGAACACTTCCTGAGCTTGCTGCTTCAAAATAAAAGCCTCTAATGAAACTAATAATGTTGGACTTTTATGTTGAAGAATTTATAGGAAGTAAAACGTCCCGCATCAGACACTTTACTGTAAAGCGCGTTTCAGTGCTGCAGGAGACAGGCTGCAGGCAGCTGCAGCAGAGAAGGAACAGTTAAAACTACAGTGAAAGCAAGAAATACACAAATAAATAACAACTGTAGTTGAGCCAACTTTATATTGAAGCACTGAACTGCTGTTTCGAGGTAAACTCGCCTTTTTTTTTCAGGCGTAAAGTCCCGCGGCGGGGCACATAATGGGGACGGCTGTTTTGACGGGCGGCGTCCGCCGGTGGTGTTTGTTTGCCTTAATAGTCACGGTAATACGGTATACCCTGGTAAAATGTGAGAGAAGTTTGACGGTATCAAAATTTGGATACCGCCCAAGCCTACTCTGAACGGTCTACATACTTCATGATTTTAAAGTTCAAATGTCAAGAAAAGACTAGACCGCCTGGTTGTGACTTTAGAAGTCTGTCTAGGAAATACACTGGAAATATCTGAGTCAGAGAAGCAGCGTGAAAGAGACCTCACTCTGCTGAGGGATTTCCCTTTTCTGGTGCAGTAAGCAATGTGGGCAGATCAATATAAACAAAAAGGTTAAAAAAAAAGAGAGAGAGGAAAGAGTGGAGACTGACCAGGTTTTCAAATAGCTCCATATACACCTACCAGTAACCTGTGAGGCTGAAAGTCAACACATACAGGGGCTTGTTGAAGATTTTGTCCAAAAACAATAAACTACAACCATAAGGCGTTCACAAATATTTAACGTGGTTTTAATTTTGCATATTTAAAGAGGGTGTGAGAATCTTAAGGCCAGACGAAACCCATTTAACTCGCACCACTATAACTGTCAAACTACTGAACTTCATAGCTCTGTCTTTAAAATTCCCCAAATATTGCAATTACAGGAGGGGCCAGGTTTCAGGAAGACAGGCCTAACCTGACAGCTCTCTCTCTGGTGACAGCACAAACAGAGCTGAGAAAAGTAGCAGGAGGTGAGGCATGACCCAGAGAGTATTTGGCCTTGGACCCTGACACGGAGCGATGTTTGAAATTCCTCAGCAGCCTCGCCCCCTTCTTCAGGCTGTTGTTCACGCTGCTTCAGAGCGGCTGTAAGCTCCCTCTCAACCAACAATAAGTCCTTTCAGCAGCCTACGGCGGCAAGAGCATCTAATGTGCCCCGGAGGTGTTCTCACAGCAGGCCAAATGTAGAATCCAGCCCATCATCTCTCCACTTAAACAATTCACAAATCAATTTCACCGCAGCGCTAATTTAGGAGATCAGTAAAAAAAAAAAAGAAAACAATTCCTTAAAAAAAAAAAAAAAAAAACTACTACGAATAAGAGGTGGATTTTTTTGGTAAATAAAGCAGACTGGCCAGATTACAAAAACTATGATAGTAAAATAAGAAGTTCAGTGTGAAAGGACAAGGGCCAATGATTAGTGGGGTTAAAAAAAAAAAAAAGTAAATAAAGAAAGTACAAGGTAAAGACATAGTGCATGTCATGCATTACCATCAGGTCTGATACTGCATGGAGAGAAAACAAAAGGCTTGAGGTAGAGCTAAAATGAAGAGATGATGATAATGATTCACTTGGGGGGAAAAAAAATAAAAGAAATCCCACTAATTAACCAGTAGCTTTTCCCTCAATTGTGAGTTTGCAGCTTTCCTCAGGTTATAATTACCGTAGGTTGAATGCTCATGAGCATTCAACAACTGGTCTTGCTATAAAGAGACTGTAACTCTGGGTCACTGACCCAGTGACGGGCAGTTTTCTCATATTTTTTAGGCTAAATATTGATCAATTAGGAAAAAAAAGTAAAATAATGACATTTTTTTTTTTACAGATTTAAAAGTGCATGACCTCTTAAACAGCAAAGCTTCCAAATCTCTTCATTATAATCCGCACAATGAAAGTTACGTGAACTGAACCAGGACTCAATAACAGAAAACAGAATAAAATTGTGTTTAAAATTTGAAAATAAAAAGTATGAAATAAACAGTATAAAAATGTCCCTGTTGTTCTAACCAACACTCCTCTATATGACTGTATACACATTGCAGTTAGAGAAAAGGGATATAGGTGCTCATAGTTACTGCTCATAATGGTGTAATGTTGGTAATAAAAGTCCTAAACACTGACCCTGAAAGTTCAATAAAATGTTCATCAACAAAGAGTTGTTTCACATTAACGCCTGTTGTGTTCTCAGTACAGTTTAGTGTGGTCATGGCTTTTGGGAGCAGAAACTGTTTATGAAACTTAGGGTACATACTGACCCCTTAAACATCTGTAACAAAAAATAATCTAGAAACCACCACCAACTAACTGGTGGTAAAACGTGCATCTTGTTTTGAGAATGACAGCTCAAACAGCAGTTGTAGCAAAAGACCAATAACACTCAGGGGTCTCATCTAAGAATCAGGCAGCAGATTAGAAACGAGTCATTCATTGATTTATTTGGAGTTGCAGTTAGCTGGCAGGTAAATTTGCTCTTTCCTTCTGCTTTCTGGGTGTTATTCGCATTATTCTCTAAATAAATAAACAAACCAAACAATTGAATAGCTGGGAAAAATTCGCACCTTCCCAAATTCAAGCTCTGCGATATTAACACCTGCTTGACAAGTGCAGTAACTGTTGAGTTTAGAGGATAAATAAACTGAGGTCCCTGCCAAAGAGGAGGGGGAATAATTTGAAACCAGAGTTACAGTGATGTTCTGTTTCTAGCCCTTCACTGTCGACCATACCTGCCATGATTTCAGTGATTCAAATCCGAGGAGCTTACCAGCATTAAACACTTTCTACTCGGTGTTTTAAGAAGCTGGTGTGCATCACTTATTAACTGATGTTTTCTTTTAAAAAAAAAAAAAAAAGAGAGAGAGAAAGAGAGAGAGAGAGTGAAGACTGGGATTCTGGAGTAAACTTGGTGCTATCTGGTCAAAACCGTCTCTTTCAAGTGAAGTTAGAGAGGAGTCTGTAGGTTTGTTTTTAGACAGCCGAGCCCAGGCTGGACTCGGACTCTAAATGCGGAGGCCTGTTGACTCTACCACTTCAAAGCTGGAATGAGCAGCCCGGGGTGGAGAGTTCACAAGGTAACGTTAAGGCTCCGTGACAAAATGTCAGTCAGAAATCTGCTCCCTGCGGCGCACACGCTTATCAAAAAGTAGCTGGTACACAGAAGTGCCGCGGCGCATTGTTAACACAGACGTTAACGTAACGGTAAAGCGAGGGAGAGTTTAAAAGGAGGCGCTCGTAAATGCTAGCGGCTAAGTTACAACCGTGTTTATTTAAAACGCAGTGAGCGGCGCACTAAATGTGTCAAAGATTTACTTTATTCCTCACATTACGCTGTAACGGCCCTTCGCGACAGGAGTAAACTTTCACAGGCTGAGGTGTCCGACCTGCAGCGAACCACGAAATCCACACGTAACATTAACTTCTCCTCCGCCCTGCTATCCGCTCCTCACGGGAGGCAGAAAAGTATTCTCAACTTTTCAAAAATAACTTACCTAAGTCGTCCATGGCGGCTGTATTCTGTGTCAGTTTTTTTTTTTTTTTTTTTTAATGTTTTTCTTTTTCTTTTCTTTTTACTGGCAGGCTTCCTCACTGTTTACCAAGTGTGAGTTTTCCTCTCCGGACTTCACCAGCGCTGCAGTGGAAGTTAACTTAGGATTGGTCCCGTGAACGCGCTGCTGAGTGTGCATGTGTGCGGTACTAGACCAGAGCGCGTGCTTACCAATGACGCTTAACGCCGCGAGCGACACCCAGTGGCCGAAAGAGGGAGCTACAAGATGAAAACACCGGACAGCCAAATAACCACAGTTATATACGATGACTACACTCACCGGCAGGGCCGGTTCTAGCCGGTTACATCAGGGTGGGTGATTTGTTAGGTATTACAAACAAACTCGTTCATATCTAAGGTTTTGGTTATGGATTTATCATGGACATAGATTACTAAATCACTCTCTTACTTGACATGGTGCAACAACTGATATCCAGTTTGCAGGGTCCTTTTTTAGGCGCAAGATGAAAGGCCCATTGCTTTATTAGAGAACTGCATTTACACAAATAGAATGGTTTCAGGAGCCATAAATTATGTTTTATATAGACTTAACTATCTAGAAGATAATTTAATCAAAGTTTCAGCAGTAAGTAAGAGTTGTGGTTTTTGATCTGAATATGGTCTAGGAAATTTGCATTTTTACAATTAAAATACAACCCGGACTCTGGAAAGGTTGGGATGTTTTTTAAATATGAATAAAATGAAAACTAAAAGGCTTTCAAATCACATGAGCCAATATTTTATGCACATGGATGACAAAAAAGAAAATTGATTATTTTATGCACAAATTGAGCTCATTTCAAGTTTGATGCCTGCTACAGGTCTCAAAATAGTTGAACGGGAGCATGTTCACCATGCTGTAATATCTCCTCTTCTTTTCAAAACAGTTTGAAGACATCTGGGCATCAAGGTAATGAGTTTCTGGAGTTTGGGTGTTGAAATTCTGTCTCTTTCTTTCCTGATATGTTTCCAGCTGCTGTAGAGTTCGTAGTTGTCTTTGAGATATTTTCTGTTTAATTATGTGCCAAATGTTCTCTGTAGGTGAAAGATCTGGACAGCAGGCAGGTCAGTTCAGCACCTGGACTCTTCTCTGATGAAGCCATGCTGTCGTAACAGCTGCAGTATGTGGTTTTACATTGTCCTGCTGAAATACACGAGGCCTTCTCTGAAATAGATGTCGTCTGGGGGGGAGCACATGTTGCTCTAAAACCTCTATATACCTTTAAGCATTCATAGTTCCTTCCAAAACATGCACCCCCATACCATCATGCTGACTTTTAAACTGAACGCTGATGACATGCTGGAAGGTCTCCCTCCTCTTTAGCCTGGAGGACATTGCATTCATGATGACCAACAAGAATGTAAAATTTGGACTCGTCTGACCATAGAACACTTTCCCACTTTGAAACAGTTCATTTTAAATCAGTCTTGGCCCACAGAACACGACGGTGCTTCTGGACCATGTTCAAATATGGCTTCCTTTTTGATGATAGAGCTTTAGTTGGATTGTGTTTACTGACAGTGGTTTCTGGGTCCATTTAGTGATGTCATTGACACAATCATGTCGATGAGTGATGCAGCGTCATCTGAGGACCTGGAGACCATCCAATAAAGGTCTTCAGCCTTGTCCCTGACACACAGAGATGTCTCCAGTTTCTCTGAATCTGTTGATGATGTTCTGCACTCTAGATGATGAGATTTTCAAAGTCTTTGCAATTTGATGTTAGGGAACATTGCTTTAAAAGTATTCCACAATCTTTTAAGGCACTCTTTTACAGATTGGAGAGCCTCTGTCCATCTTTACTTCTGAGAGACTCCCCCTCTCTAAGACATCCCTTTATAGCTGATCATGTTACAGATCTGATATCAATAACTTCATTAGTTCCTAAATGCTCTCCTCGCTGAATCTTTTTTAAATTTCTTACTTTTTCAGCCATTTATTGCCCCTGTGCCAACTTTTCTGAGACCTGTAGCAGGAATAAAATTTGAAATGAGCTAATTTAGTGAATAAAAATCTCCCAGTTTAAACATTTGTAATCTATGTTCTGTTGTGAATAAAATATTGGCTTATGTGATTTGAAAGTCTTTTAGTTTTATTTTCTATTCAAATTTCAAAAATATCTCATCTTTTCTGGAATTTGGGTTGCAAATATTTCACAAATCACAAACTGTGTTTTATGTAGTTTCTACAATTTAAAAGAGAACTTAATCCACATTTGACTACTCTAAGTATTGTAATTTCTGATTTGAACCTGGTCTTAGGTGGTTAAACTGTCAAAAAGCAGGGAAATGGCCCTTTTCGCATTTTCACAAATCAAATTTAAGTTTCACATATCACATACTATGTTTTAGATAGACTTTACTACCAATGAAATAATTTAATCCAAGTTTGACTAGTCTAAATATTGTGGTTTTTGAACTGGACCTGTCTAAAGTGTGCTGAATCTTCTAAAAGCAGCAGAATGGTCCTTTTGCCAAATCCAATGCAAACTTCAGAATTGTAGAAACAACTCATGCTGAGGACACACGCACAAAGGTCCATCCTGCAGCACACCAAATTATAATGACAACGTATGTTATATGAAATTATGAGCCTTCATTTCCTTCCAGAAGCTTAAAAAGAAGTAATGCGGCCCGTAAAACAAGCAGTGACAGCACATAGTGCAAAGACAATCTGCAGGTGACCGAGGAGGCGACAGTAACTTGCCCACCCAACCACAACTCCGAGATCAAAAACTATCAACTTTTTGACTGGGTGGGCAAGACGTAGAAGAGTGTCCTGAGTTCACCCGTTCCCGCCGCTACCGCCAGCATGGCTTACCAACCACTTTATCAGGTACACCTGTTCAACTGCTTTACACAGCTAATCGACAAATCACATGGCGGCAACTTAGTGCATTTAGGCACATTTTCAAGATGACTTACTGAAGTTCAGACCGAGCACTAGACTGGAGAGGGAATTTAAGTGAGTATGAACGCGGCATGGTTGTTGGTGCTAGAAAGGCTGGTCAAAGATTTTTTTTAGAAACTGCTTTTAGATCCTAGAATAGGTATTAGAGGTCAGAGGAGAATAGGCAGACTGGTTGGAGGTGATGCAGGCAACACAAACATGAATAAACCCTTGTTACGAGCAAAGTCTGCAGAGCACCATCTTTGAACACACAAGATGTGGAACCTTGAAGCAGATGGCCTACAGCAGCAGAAGACCACACCAGATGCCCCTCCTGACAGCTACAAAGAGGAAACTGAAACATCTTCTAAATGGCTACTTCCAGCAGGATAATGCATCACGTCACAAAGCTAAAATCATCTCAAAGTGGCTTCTTGAACATGACAATAAGATCACTGTACTCCAGTGGCCTCCAGAGTCAGCAGATATCAATCCAGTAGAGCACCTTTGGGATGTGGTGGAACGGGAGAATCTGAATTAATACATTCAAAATACATGCTCAAAACATTTATTATAGTTAATAAAAAACCTTGGAATGTGATCAGGTTATCATATACTCCACAAGAAAATGGTATAGTGAAATGTGTACATTAAAAAAAAAAAGACAAAATAAAATAAATTATGCTTCCAATGCCATATTTCACAGGAGTGGAAACAAACACATCTGCCTTAAATTTCCACCACCTAATACTATACCATAATACAGATCACCTTACACACAACTTTACTTAAAGGAAAAAATCAAATGTAATTTACTTAAAAACTGCTCCAATTTTTGGTTATTATGGGACATAAATAAGTGATTACTGTCAAAATTCTACTGATTTCAGCTTCCTCTCTTCCTTCTCAGTAAGGGGCTGCTGGGAGAGGATTTTATCGTGCAGGCGGTGGTGTTTGCCAATACCCAGTTTAGGCAGGCCTCGATTTAGCCCCTCCAGCAGCACACATGATTTGCATAGTGCCTGGCTGGAGATGTAGCCACAGCGGTTGCAAGTTCCCTGGACAGGCATCTTCACCCCCTCCCGCACTGACAGGTTCTCACCAGAGTGGATGATATCAATTATGGAGCTAGGCCTTATACTCTCAAGGTCTTTCAGAAAGGTCCTTGCATAGCCACGGTAAGCATTGGGAGAGTAGATACATTCAGTAGAAAAGTAGTCTAACTTCTTAAAATAAGCATACAGAACAATCTCTTTTTCATATGCATATTTGAGGGGCTTGCAGCGCGGCACAACTCCTTCGCCTTCACTGGCGGTGGAGATGGCAGTGCAACGGCGCAGACGAGCTATGTCCCCTCGCAAGACATTCATCAAAACAGTTTCTGCCACATCATCAGCATTGTGACCTGTGCGGAAAAAAAAGGAGAAAAAAAACACATTCAGTAATTTCTCAAGAAAAGAAGGTTAGAGCTGTTAACATATTGAAAGTCTTTTACATCCTTTGAGTTTACCTGTACATATCTTATCCACTTTCAGCATGACGGCTCCTCTATCCAGTGCTTGTCTTCTGAAAACTCCACAGAAGGTGCAGTTATTTTTCAGTCCCACCTGCTTCACTATAGCGTCCATCGTCCATCCGTACAGCTCCTCATATGACACAATCTTCAGTGGCAGCTCATATTGTTGCTGATTCCTTTTCACTGTCTCCAAGGAGTCGTCTCGGTAACCAGTGATCCCCTCATCCACTGAGATGAGCATGAGTTCAAGCCCATAGTTGTATCGCTCATTCAGTAGCTTCATGATATGTGCGAGCACAGTGGAGTCCTTCCCGCCCGAGGCCGCGATCCCTACAATCTCTCCAGGTTTGAAGAGCTTTGCTGCCACTATGGTCTGATGTATCTCCTCCTCAAAGGCCCAAAAGAAGCACTCCTTGCACAGCGAATGCCCAGTTTTTGGACGTTTCAGCACAGCGCGTTTCTCAGTGCAGCTGCTGCACAGAACAGGCATCTTGACTGCATGAAGACATGTGAAAAAAGGACAAAGTTCAAACTTTGGTTTTTAACAACTGTCCTCACTTACTCTTTAACATCTTACTTCTAAATGAACACCAATTCTGGAAAGCTTTGTTGTCCTTGTTGCAAATGCTTTATAGCGGCTGAGGCACACAGTTCTTATTCAATGTGAAAACAGACCAATTACTTTAGCTTTGATCCTATTACACTGATCTTTAAGTACTATTTTTGTAAGGGTGACCATTGATTCCCTCACTTGAAATTTCAATATACCCCTATGGTTCTTTAAAAACCTCATACGATACAAACACATTATTTATTCAAGATTAAGTATCATGGAATAATCTATTAACACAACCCAAATTCAAAAAAAGTTGGGATACTGTTTAAAATATAAATAAAAACAGAATGTAATGATTTGCATATCTCATAAACCCATATTTTATTCCCAATAAGCCATAAATAACATATTGGATGCTGAAACTGAGACATTTTACCATTTCATGGAAAATATGAGTTCATTTTTACTTTGATGGCACGTTCATGAGGAAAATACAATGTTACAGCATCTCACATATTCATGCTTTTTGTTTGAATTATGCAGTAAAACAAAAAGGAAAAATTAAAAACCCAGTTAAACTTAAATACGTTTAATTAATTTAGCTCTGAAATGTATTTTTTAAGTGAAACCACTACCCCACAATGCATTGCGCAACTGAAACAGGAACTACAGTTACCATGGGGCACTTTAGCCTCTTAACCACGTTACAACCATAACCTTCCAAACAACAGCAAATAAGAGGTAAGTAAGCGAGGTGTACGATGAAAGTATAACTTTACCGAAACGATATGTTTTCTAAGTCACGCCGAATGCAAAAATGGAGCGAAAACACTCATAAAAACTATACGGACAACATTTAAGGGAGTTTACCGGTCTGTAATTAAACTGAGGAGTCAAACGGACGTAAGGCTAGATTTTCATACCAATGTTTCCCACGAACCGAAGACTGACTGGAAGAAGTGGAAAAGAAGAACACAAGGAAGGCGCTTTCACAAATAATTCCTTTTCCTTTTCTAACTAAATCGACTTTAGTATTAGACCACAGGGAGAAGCATGTTCTTACATCATGTTTATCTGAACAACAGGAAGTGGGAATAGCTGTTAAACTCTACAGCGTCTCCTAATGGTCGGAGTGAAGTAGTGCACACGAGACACGCCTTACCGGTCCTGTCATAGTGTGTTTGTATTTTCTGACACAACCGTCGTTAATATTGGTGTCTGAGGAGCTTGTGTGAAAACCAGAAGTAAAGGCACATGAGGAAATGAAATCTTGAGCAAGAAGGGTTTATTAATTTGCTTCAAAGAATGTAACTACTGCAACAGCTGCAGTAGATAACAAAATGCTGAATGGTGTGATTGAAGGAAAAGGGGTTATGGATGGAAGGGACTGAGGTTGCCAATGTCAGGATTCATGAACGGAAAGAGTCAAAAGCTTAGTTGACAGGGTGAAAAGCGCCCCTCTGATGCCACTGCATGTCTCTGATGCGCCGAACTGACTGGATCTGAGGAATCTGGGCTCCGAACTCGGTGCTGTCCTTATACTCCCCCTTTTCAAACAGGTACTGATAGCCTCTGTATCCAGGATACTGATAGCCCACCCAACTGGTGTGCCAGGAGCACAGAGAGGGGAAACAGATGTTAGAGGAGAAATGATGGTTACAAAAGACATGGAGGAGCTATTCCAAATCATGCAACATCTGCTGGGAGGAGGGACTCACGTGCCACTCTGGACCCGAACAGAGGAGACCTTCTCCTGGTAGCCGTGTGCGTGAAAGCTGGGAACATCATCATCAATGATTTCTATCTTCTTTCCTGCAAAGCTAGGGTTTTCGTAAAGGACAATCTTGTGCTCCTGGCTGTCCTGAAAGAGAGAGGGAGAGCAACAACGTAACCAAACAGTTTAGGTGTCAAGCTGTGGATGCAATTACTGATGGGGATGTGAATTTTTTCCTTCTTACCACTTTAATCGGGCGGAATGCAACAATGGTGTCACTACGCCTGCTGTTGGTCCAGGAATCCCAGCGAGGATACTCCCCCTTCTCAAACACATACTGCTCCCCCTTGCAGTTGGCCTGCTCGTATCCCACCCATCTGACAGGACAGAGGAGAAAGATATGGAAGGCTGTGGTTGGTGCACAGTAAAAAAGACTGCACATAGAATCGCATAAGCACACCAGTTACTCTCTCTGTCAGTTTTTCTCGCCCAGCCCCATCTCTTCCCAGAACCCATCCCTCTTTGCCTGCTTGTTTTGTCTGTCTCTGACCCACACTCACGGTCCACACAGCACCAGTATGGAGCCCACTTTCTCCACGCCTGCTTCCTGGAGGTTGTTACAGGGAGCAGTCAGCTCATGGCAGCGTCCCTGGAAGTTTTCCTGCTCATAGATAACCAGCTGTGCATCATGTAAGAAAAGAGGAGAAAATGTGTTTTAAACCCCCTTGAGGGTTGTTGGGCTCCTGGTCTCGCTTTCAATCAAGTGACTAGCCAATGTCTGGAAGAGAAAATGATCCAAACAGGCAGACACACGTGCGCTCTCTCTAAAAGGTTAGGTCTTTGACACAGTTCCACTCACCTTAAACGCACTGGTGCCTGGCTGCTGCTGCTTGGATGCAGGGGTCTGGTGATCTGTGGCCATAGTGAATGGATAAGCAAGGATGAAGCTGTAAAAAGTGAAAATGTAATTAGAGTTATGTTCTTCTTTAACTTTAACATCTATTGATTGCATGTTTATAGATTTTTTTTGTCTATTATGTTTGCATGGAGATGTTTTTTTTAAACCCAAAAAACAGTATTTATCCCTCTCCATCCAGAACAAAATTTTGCATCTCACAGCTCTCTGAAAACAAATCTATAGGTATGCAACATGCAGTAAAGGTTGGAGATATTAAACCTTAAATATAGCGGAAAAAAAGAGGTCAAATATTTATAGAAAAATATATATAAACTATATAAAATGCCACATGACGAACACGAACTCCTTACCAGTACCTGTCTGTGCCAGTGTGTTTGTGATGGCACAACGAGCTCAATATATACAGGATGGCCAGGGGTGGAAACTTTGCCAACAGTACCCACAGTGTCCAAACCGGCCAGCAGAACGGCCTGCCATAGGCCCAGCAGACTGAAATGAGGGGTCACCGTGCAGACCCCCCCCCACCCCGGGGTGTCACACTCCCACAAAGTTATTTCATTAGTTGTCAGTTTTGCGCAGCCAGTCATTGTTTGATATCCACATGATTCAGCACAAACAGTGCCAAGAGTCCCACGCCTACAATGAGAGGGAGAGCGAGAGAGAAGGACTGTAAAAGATAGGTTTTACTGTGCTGGAGAGATGTGGACGGAGGTGAATAACACTAGAAATACTGCTGAATATATCCACAGGTGGAGGTTTATTTATTTGTTTGTTGAAAACAGCATTATTGTGTAATTTGAGTTGCCTCTGCAGAACCCACAATCAAAACATTTTCTGAAAAACTAGTTGTACCACCACAAACACACAGACACACACAACCAACCACCCACCCACCCACACACACACACACACACACACACACACATCACACACACACACACACACACATATATATATATATATATATATATATATATATATATATATATATATATATATATATATACACACACAGTTATGTGGAAATTCATTGTCTTTTTACTTCTTTACCTCGTTTACCGTCTCATTTGACCCCAGAGTTAGGTCATACTGGCCTAAACTGCCAAACAACATGCAAAATGTTGCACATGCTTCGGAGCATTTTAATCTAATACAATGTATACTCCCACATTAAATATATCTGTGACAGGGACTATTGTTTTGCATTATCAGTACACCTACATTTGATTCCTTTTGTTCATTTTGACAGTAATAATTCTTAGATTTTTTTTTCTCACCAAGGTGGGATTTTAAATTCAGTATACCGTTGTTGTTCACGGGGGTTTATTTCCTTCCTCCCCCCGTAAATCTCAAAAATCCGCAAATTATTGATGCAGTTTTAAACGGCCTATATATGATATTATAAACGCTAAAATATGCTTCCCAAACACATTCTAAAGACATCCTTACTCATTAATACAGTAATAATGTAGTAATGATTAGGGCTGTAGCGATACACTAATCTTGATATACGATATGATACACGATATTCGGCTCGCGATACGATATATATCAATATTCATTTTACAATACATTTACATAATTTTCCGAAAGATTTTAAAGGGACAAAGTGATTTTGGTGACATCTTTTGAGTGTTCCAATGACTGTTTTAATTAATTGAACTGAAATCATCAATTACACATTATATGACTGACAGGCAGCTTGCAAATGCTGGACAAAATGAATAAAAGATTTGTTGAGAAAAATAGTTTCATTTAAAAAAATCAATAGTCTCTGGGAAAAAAATATCGATATATATCACAGAATCAATAAAATCACTCAGCTCTAGTAATGATAAATTAAAAACATTTTAATTTTGTAATGTGATAATAATAAACATCTATGAATACAATAATACTAGTTAGGGTGTATATAAGCATTTTTCTGCTAAAAAATGGCCCAAGGCAGTGGTGCGCAAACTGTGGTACTCGTACCACTGGTGGTACGCGGGGGAACGTCATGACTTGTCAATGCATGACAATGCATTATAAATACAACGTTTCAAATGAAATTCAGGTAACAATAAAAAACCACAATAAGGAATAAACATCTCTCCTGTGTGTTTAAAGCTAATTGAGAAGGCATATATGGCTATATTTTAAAATTGGTCATCATGGTGGAGAGCTCAATAGTTTCTCAGGTGGTACGCAGCATTAAAACTTAGGAACCACTGGCCTAAGACATTCATGAAATTGCCAGGGGTTACCACAAATTCAAATACATTATAAAAAAAAAAACTTTGAAAGCAAAATCTGCGAGTATGCGGGACCGGGAACCGGGAACCGTGGAACCGTGAACGGGCAAGGGTATACTGTAGATAAGGGTATACATACTAGAGATGCGCGGATGACGTATATTTTAACCCGCAACCGCTTCTTAAAATCTCTATCCGCCCGCTATCCATTTGCAGGAAGGTTTTTTCACCAATTTTCAAAACCGAACCGACCCGCCATCCTTTTTAATAATATGTAAAATATTTTTTCTTATTATTATTATTTGAGTGCTTCAACCGCAACCCGCCCGAATTTAATTAAAGTATTATTTTTTGACGAGTCATCCGCCCGATATGCGGATTATCTGCTCCGCCCGCGGGTGCGCGGTTCAACCGCGCATCTCTTAATACATACTGCTTGCATGTAGGTCATTTTTACCCCAAATGTCCATCTTTACACACTTTGTCCTGCTCAGGGTCAAAGGTGGGAGTGGGGTTGTGGTTGGGGTGGAACCTGTCTCAGTTCCAATCAATGCTTACCATCAAAGAGGTGGGATAAACTCTGGACAAGACACCAGTCCACAACCATACCACATTTTTTCTTTTTTTTTGACTTAAGCAAAGGAATTGTTTACTTCCTCCACCATCGTTGTACGAGTCACAATTTGATTTGAAATTTCTGATGGTGGACGTGCGGTCATGAACTGATGTTATTTTTATTATGATGTAAAATGTGGTATTTAAGTAATGCACATGAATTCATGCCAATGGGATTAAAGTTAGCACTGTGAAAAAAATGTGAACCACACCTCAAAAATACTAGTCTTCATCCTGATGTTTTAGCCAATCACAGACCTGTATCTAACCTTCCTTTATCTCCAAAATCCTTGAAAAAGTTGATGTAAAACAACTAATCACATATTTTCAGAGTAATGATTTGCAAGAAGAGTTTTGGTTCAGATTTAGTTTAGCCACAAAATGCTGCTGAAACTCGCTACATTTGAAACCATCGACCATAACTTTTTATTACAAATACTGTCCCATCTGCAGGCAGTTTTTTAGAGCCCTGCTGCAGATCAGAGCTGTGAGGTAAAAAAAAGCCTGGAGCTCTTTCTCCTGTTTCCTTCAGTCCTGTTCTTGCTCAGACTATGGACCACGATGAGTATTCCAGCTCAGACTCTTTTTCTTTTTTTCTCAGAAATATTTTAGTTTGTGCATGTAGGTGTGTCCTCTTCAGTTATAAGAGTTAGTTAAGGTGTTCCACAGGGTTCTGGACTTGGACCTTTTTTATTCACTTCACACATGATTACATACAGTCATGGAAAAAATTATTAGACCACCATTTTTTCTTCACTTTCTTGTTCATTTTAATGCCTGGTACAACTAAACGTCATCATGTGACTAAAACAGACAGAAAAGAAAACACTGAATGCATAAAAGCAGTGTTTTTGGCAGTACAACGCCATAGCTATTGATGTAAAAACTTAAGTGATTTAGGTTATAATCAAGAAAACCATGGAAAATGGTAAGATATCAGCTCTTAAATAAAACTCTTATGAGCAATCTTTGTGGTTATCGTTATGTTTGTCCAAACAAATGTACCTTTAGTTGTACCAGGCATTAAAATGAACAAGAAACTGAAGAAAACAAGGGTGGTCTAATAATTTTTTCCATGACTGTAGGTAATGTCAGAGCTCATGGCAGCACGGTGGCTTGGTGGTTAGCCCTATTGCCTCACAGCAATAAGGTTCCTGGTTCAAAACCTTGGCAGGGGCCTTTCTGTGTGGAGTTTGAATGTTCTCCCAGTGCTTGTGTGGGTTTTCTCTGCGTACTCCGGCTTTATTATTTATTCTGTACACAAACTCCTGCACAAGCACTTTCTCCAACAGGCACTTTATTAAATATGCAGATGATACTGCATTAGTGAGCCTCCTGCATGACGGAGAAGAGGAGCATGGGCCAGTCCTTGACCATTTTCTTAAATGGTGTGAGAGGGCAAACCTTGTCCTCAACACCTTAAAGACAAAGGAAATGACCATTGACTTCAGGAAGCAAAATTCATTTCAGCCCACTCTTATCAATGGAGAGTGGATCCAGTCTGTGACCGAATACAAGTACCTTGGGGTTGTGCTTGATCACAAACTTAAGTGGGACAATTGGTCTGACTGCCTGTGCACTAAGGCCCAACAAAGACTGTACTTTTTAAAGAAACTGTTGTCTTTTAACGTTAATGGCAAAATGGTCCACATGTTTTATTGTGCTTTTATTGAAAGTGTTTTAACCTTCTGCATCATCTGCTGGTTTGGGAATGCCTCTGAGGCACAAAAGAGTTCTGTTAGGAGGACAGTAACAACAGCCAGCAAACTGTTAGGAACCACCTTACCCAGCCTCGAGAGCATATACAGAGACCGAGTAACAAGCAAGGCAAAGGCCATTGTGGCTGATGAGAGGCATCCACTTACCTCTAGTTTTAAACTGTTGCCATCAGCTCGGCGTTATTGCCCCCCCTTGTTTACTAAAAACAGGGTAAACAAGTCCTTTATACCCCAAGCCATTAAACTTTTAAATATTTCTAGGAAATAGCACCCCAGCTGGCTGGGAATACCATGTATGAGTGGTAGCACCGTGTCTGTCTGTGTTTCGGTTCTGTGTCCTTGTTTTTTTTATGTTATGGTTGTCAAATTGCCATGTGTACCTTTTGCTGCAAACAAATTTCCCCACGGGGACAATAAACATATATCTAATCTAATCTTCTCCCACAGTCCAAATATATGCATGTTAGGTTAATTGGTGGTTCTAAATTGTCAGTAGGAGTGATTGTGAGGGTGGATGGTTGTTCATCTACATGTGGCCCTGTGACAGACTGCCAACCTGTCCAGGGTGTACCTCTGCCTCTCGCCCCAAGACAGCTGGGATAGGCTCCAGCAGATCCCTGTGACCCTACATAGGATTAAATGGGCATGGATAATGGATGGATAATCAGAGTTCATGATGTTGACAACACCCAGCTCTATTTATCTATGAAACCCTTTCATATTAAAAATTTACTGAAGCTACAGGCCTGTCTCAGAGATATAGATACATAGATGACTTTTCTATGTTTAAACATAGTCAAAACTGAAGTCATTGTTTTCTGGCCCCAGGAAAACCTCAGAAATTCACTTTCCAGCAATTTTAATTGCTCTCAATGGTACCACCCATGCTTCCATTACTACTGTGAGTCATATTTAAACAGGATTTATCTTTTAAATTTTCTCATCAAACAGTGTGAAAAGTGGCTTTGGGAGAATGGCTTACTCCCATTTGCATCATATGAGTAGCACTGAAAAACTGGTCACATCCAGGCTAGACTGCTGCCCCTCCATTTCCGCTAGAACGCATTTCCTAAAAACTCTTCAGTTGGTCCAAAATGCTGATGCCAGAGTTTTGACTGGTACTGCCAAGACCAATCACATCTATTATTATTTTTTATCTTAAATATTAATTGATCCATTTCAGCCTACAAGAACATTTTGCTCAGAGAGCACTGGCTCGCTTATATTTCCAGATCTTAAATGTGATGATGGCTGTTTAACCTCATGGGATTCTGCATCCTCCATTAGCTCTACTGAACCCTAAAGCAGGTAATTTATGTTCTTTACAGTACAAAGATATAAATGTCACAGAGTCCATAAAAAGAAAGGGAAAAAAAAAGGCTATGGTGAATTGGCTTTCTTCATAGACACCTATAAAGTGTGACAAGTAGCTCCGCCCTAACATGATGTGTTGCAATAGCTGCTCTTAACAACTAAACATCAATACTGAGGAATGATGCAGTCTCCAGGGCCAACTGAACTTGCAGTCTGACTTGTGTGAGGAAGTCTGTGATCTGCTGCACTCTTGATAGCACTGGAATTTCAGGTTGTAGGCAGAAACGGTTTTTGTATTATAAATAATTATATGTATTTAAAACACAAATACAACCTACTGAGGAGCAGCAGTGTGCAGCTGTGAGTTGTGCTATGAAGACCTGGAAGGAAACACCAGTGGAATTGAGTTCATTTGGGAAAAACAGGGAGGATTTGTGAAGTTTAGTTTTGGCATGTGCTGTTGAAAAGAAAAAAAAAAAGGTTGTAATAGTTTCATGTTGATGTTTTTCACTTAATTGCAAACAGATGTGTGAGAGAGTGCTATTTAATTATTAGATTTGTGTTGTATTATTTTCTGCTTTTACAAGAAGGATTTGCATGTGTCATCCCACAGTTCAGTAGAACAGAGCCTTTTATTGAAATGCAACTTTGAAACTTCAACACAGGGCAAAGCTGAAATCTGGTGTTTATAAAGAACATATGAGATTTTTAGACATTTTCTTTTAAGAATTTTTAGAGTGACTTTATGTGTGTTTTAATTATGGATGTGGAGCCTCATAAAAATGCTTCACGCAGCAGTGAAAGTGTCAGATTTGAGTACAGACCAGTGATCTGCAGCCCAAGCAAAACTGAAACCACACTGGAAATTCTGAAAATGTATCAAAAGAATTTGTGGACTTGTTTTCATTAGTAGATCCGGAAGATAAATACAGATCATAAGAGAGAAATTTAATGTTTTTATTTTTTTGTAACCCCCAATCTTCATCAGAGGAAACCCCAGGAGGTGAGATTTGTCAGAGAAATGAATGGAGAAAACACTCGTCATAGTGATGCTACTAAGGGGATTGTTTCTGTCCTTTAATAACAACTAAATGACAGTCTACATCTGCACCTTTATGTCTCCACAAGGACTCTGTAGTGTGTAATTGATTGTGACTGTTTAAGAACAGAGGACTCTCCCAGAACTGAGCTGTAATAGCTTTCAGTATTTTCACAAGATTAACCTGGTTATCAAGCCTTCTAATGTTTGACTAGAGGTTATACATCATGATTAAATGCACAATAATGACTGTGGAGGGAAGATGCGCTGCCCTCTTAAAAGCAAGCACACATACAGCATGACACAATTTATACTACTGTTAAGTAGATGCATATCCAGATATTCACCACATCAGTCATGTGTTCCTCAAGCTGGATGAGGCTTTGAGCTGTCTGGTTAAAATAGGAAAAACAGTCTCTGGAAGCAGCACACGTGACTCATAGATAAATTCACATCTGCAGTTTATCTTGAGGAAAAATATCTGCCAAATGCACCACGAGGATGTTTGCTCTTACATCTCTGATTGTGGTTTCTCCAAATCTTAAAAGTATTGCTGTGGGAGCATTTTCCATCTGGATGCACAAGTACGACATCACCAACAGACTCCAAGATCAAAACTTTTATTCGCCAATGATACACATCACTGGGCACATGCAGCGTTTGCCATGGTTAAGTTTAGGCAGAGGGCAGGTACTGTGGGCAGCATGGGGTTTGGGAGACAGGTGAGGATCCTGCTCAGCTGGCTCCAGCTGCAGCAGGAGGAGCAGGAGGTGCTGGGGCTGGATCGGGGTCTGGGCCAGGAGCGGGGGCCGGAGCAGGGAGCTGGGTCGGGAACAATGAAACAGCCCCTCTTATGCCACTGCATGTCCCGCACACGTCGAACAGATTGGATCTGGGGAGCGGGAGCCTCCCAGTCGTTCCAATGCTTGAAATCTCCTCGCTCGAAGATAAACTGCCGACCCCTGTAGCCTGGGTACATGTAGCCAACCCATCTGGAAGAAGAGGTAAAATGTCACCATGAGATTTCTTGCAGAAAATGCTCTGACTATAGTTGCACAACAGCTCAGATGTATCAGTGCAAACACAAAAACACAGCTAGAAAGTTATATTTGGTCAAAACAGGGACGTCGGGGACTCTTACGTTCCATTAAGGGCCTTAATACTTGCTACACGGTCCTGAAAACCATGGCCCCACAAACTTGGCACATCATCGTCAACAATCTCCATCTTCCTGCCAGTAAAGCCTGGGTTCTCATACAGGTGTAGCTTGTGCTCGGCACCGTCCTAAAGAGAAGAAACAGCCACATGGATATCTCTTAAGTCCTTCAAATTTCTACAGTCTATGTTGACAAAGTGAGTGGCTACTGAACAACCAGTTTTGTATTTAGAGACACTACCCACCACTTTGAGTGGTCTTAGAGACAAGAAGGAGTAGCTGCTCTGACTATTGGTCCAGGTGTCCCAGCGGGGATACTCGCCCTTCTCCAGAATAAACTGCTCCCCTGTGAACCCCTGCCGGTCGTAACCGACCCAGCTGAGGGGAAGGAGGAGGAAGAAGAGTGGTACTTAGTAAACATGCCCATGGTGGCACTATTTTCTGAGACTGAAAGCAGCATTACTTACGGTCCTGACTCAACAATCACAGAGCCAACCTTCTCCAGCCCCTTCTCCGTCACATCTTTGCACTCTGCTGAAAACTCTGCCTTGCAGCCCTGGAAGTTTTCGAACTCAAACAGCACTACCTGGATCACAAGAGAGAGAGAGAGAGGGAGAGAGATCAGCACTTCAGTTTTGTAAAGAAGTTACTTGATTTATTTCATTTTTTAAAGCAACACAGTTGAAGTCAGCATAAATGTTAGACTGAGCAATTCCTCCTTCATGTCTAATTAGAGTAGAAAGATATACCTTATATGTGGCTCCGGCTCCACCCTGGCTCTTCCCAGCAGCCAGCTGCTCTGGGGCACTCTGCTGCTCCGACATCCTCCTGATCCACTGCTCCTCCACTTTTTGGCAGCAGCACACACATAAACAAAGCACCATCCAGCATACAATGACATTCAGATATATGCAAAAACACAAGAGGATAGCTCGGGTTGCATATTATAGCTCTCCAGAAAGAAAGGTTTTAATTTTTTTTTTTTTTTAAACAACAAATCATTAATTTGCCCAACAACCTGATGACATTATGACAAATCATAAGTCCTTCATAAGGTCCCATTACAATCTGTAGTGAGTCAAGTCTCCAAATCTGGCTCTTCACTGTTAAAGCAAAGTAACTCCATTGCACAAGAGTTAACACACCACTTATTACTGATTCTTATATATCCAGAATGAGGCTTTTACCTGGGTATGCCTGCTAAGAAGTGGTAGCGCCCTTCTTTTTCGGTACCACTTGGTGTTTGGTGGGGTTGAGCCATTAGAGGGCAGGGACAGGGGGGGGTATTTATGGTTTATTTCTGACCACAACAGCAGAAAAGGGGGAGCTGTTGATACAGCAAGTCTGTCGCTCACATTGTGTCCGTAACGCTGCCTCTCAATAGGCAGCTGTGTTGGCACACACTGCCCTGCCCGTCCGCCTGGCTGCCAGTGAGCACTGTGTGTGGGCACAGGGACAGGGAGCCAAGAGGATTCAGCAAACAGGCCTGCTCAGCACAAACACATAAATATACAGACAACTACACCCCATCTCAAACTGCACAATCGTTTCTCTCACTTCTCAGATACACCCGGAAAAAAAAAAACCCTAATATTCACGGGGACAAAGTCTCTCAAGGCTGTAACTCAAGTCAAGTAAAGTTTTATTAAGAATTTATTCACTTTAGGACACTGGCCAGTACAACACAGTGCAATACACATCGTTACTTTCAAATAAAAAAAAAAAAAAAAGAAAAACAAGAAAAAAGGCAAAGATGGACATCAAATAAACCCTCATAATTGACAAAGAAAAACTTCCACATACATAAAACCAGGGACAATCACTCCGAAACCTACTTTAACACATTCACTTGCATTACATGAGCAGGCCGACCATACAGAAAACATGGCCAACAACAGGGGGCAGAGGTCAGTGCTGTAGTGCATCAAGTGAAAAAGTGCTTTACTGAAGCATAGTGTAAGTGGGAGGTTGGCTAACATGATGAGGGGGGGGGTCGAGCTTTAAAGCAGGTGCAAATGTTCACATTTGTTTGGAGAAATACGGAACGTAGAGTGGGTTTATTTGATCGACGTAGTGAATCAACCACCTCTCCACTGAAGAACAGTGAGCCAACACCCTGGCACTCGGAGCACAGCCTGACGTGACAGGAGAGATTGTGCATGCGCATGTAACCCGGGGGAGGGGGGGAGGTTGGGGGCAAAATTAAAGGGAAAATTGCACATTTATTAAAAAGACGTGATTGACATGATGAAAACATGATTGAGGAGCATGAAGGGACAACAGCGTGACCATTATGGCTTTTATCGGATGCTTGCAGCTACAATCGTATTGTCCATTAAGGGAGGGAAGACGGGCTGTTAAGTAGTGTTTGTGCTGATCTGGAGTGTCCATGATTGACAGATGTAGAGTACACTTGTCCAAACGCCCACCCCCAACCCCCCAACCCCCATTCCTCATCCACAAAAATAAGAAGATAATCAGACAAAAAGATATATATATATATATATATATATTATACAGTATGCAGCAATTGTGACACTGGTAGACTGGAGAGTGTATCAAAGTAAAAGGCAGAAAAGCCTCTATTGTAGTGATACAGCTTACTGTTTTCTTTCTTCAAAACTAGCTCTCTATTAAATCAGCAATAATACAAATATAACATCTCCTGATTGCAGTTATTAACATGTTACACACTCCCACAAACAATCAAGTCAGTGGTGATTTGTTCTCTATATTCAAAAATGCATTAGGGTCTGAAATGTTATCAGATGGCAAATATTGTATAACTCCTATTAAAAACCTCCACAGACAGCACACATATGGCCGACGCAAACAGTTAGCTTTTTTTATATGCAAACATCTTGTAAAGGTTTGGCTGGACCGTCTTCCAGCATGCAATAATGAGGCGTCACAGTCCCACAAACTAAACATTTCCTGAAATGTAGTCTGACAGGAAATAACAGCCAGTCATCTTTTTTCCTCCATTTTCCTCGTTTCTCATGGTCCCTGTTAAAGTGTTGGTGTGGAGTCCCACCAGGTGCAGCGGCGCCCCCACGGGTTCAAGCATGACATTGAAAAAGCAGCGCAGCCCGATGTTTTCTCTTGGTTCGTTGTTCTTTTTCCATAAGACAAGTACTTGACACAAAAAAAGGCACCATGCACATTTACTGACCCAGAACGGAAGTGAAAAAACAAAAAAACACAAATGGGGGAAACATAGCAGCAGCAGCTGTAGAACCACCTCCTCCTACTCTCTGGGTCAAAAATTAAGGCTTCTGTTTCATACAGACTCATCTGTTAAGGCAACCTTCAGGGAAGAATGAGGAGAACTGGTGTCAAAGAGGGATGTTTTTTTCTTTTTATTAATTATTAATTAATTAAAAAAAACAAAAACAAAAAGGAAACAAAATTATATATATATATATATATATATATATATATATATATATATATATATATATATATATATATATATATATATATATATATATATATATATATATATATATATATGTGTGTGTGTGTGTGTGTATAAAAACCCTCTTACCTTACTGTCTGCTTAACTTTCATTTTCATACTGACTCAAACGCTTCTTGGATTTCAGCTCTTTCAACCACTGAGGTGAATTCTCCTCACTGAAAAAAACAACACATAGTGGTAAGTAATTGGAGGGCTGAAGAGTTAAATTTTATGTTGTCTCAATCTGAAGGGGAACAGGGGTCTGGCGGGAGTTTCTTTTTTTTTTTTTTAATACTTTATTTATAGTTTATACATTTTTTTGCAAAGACAGAAACAGGACATACGGAAGAGAAAAAGAAAAAACAACAACCACAAAAACAATTCCAAAACTGAGGGGGGAAAAAAATACATACTGCCAAACAATTAAAAAGAGAAAAGCTCTTCTGTTCAGACAAGGTTGTCGCAATATCAATATCTCCAGAGCAACGTAAAATTACATGAATAAGAGAATCCAATCCAACACCATGTTACACAGTTATACAGCCAGACTGGACAGTTATCGGGTGATATGACACTGTGTCAAGAAAGGTCCCTACATTCTCTCAAATTTGTTTTGTGTGTTGGATTGGTACAGGGGTGGACTTCCAGTACAACAGGATAAGTTTCTTCTGGTGGGTGTTTCTTACCTGGTTTCTTTCCCACCAGCTGGGGGCAGCACACGCGCTGCCCTGGGGAGGAACGGGGACTTGGGAGAGCGAGACAGCTGGGAAGGAGAGGGCGTAGGTCCATCAGGTTGATTGTCAGAGTCACCCCTCTTCTTCAGTTGGGCCTGACGAGCAGTAGGACATATTCAGGGGAATTCAGGGTGCATTTCATGCAGGATCACAGTAACTCGTATAACACCAGATGGGAGGTCTGTCTGGTGTTATGCAGGACTAGTTAATGAACATGGTAAATGAGCTGGATGCACAGCTGCTGGCTCACTTTCAAAGCTGAAGGGTCTACACCAGGGAACAGGGCAATCCTCTGTGGCTGCGAGGAAACAGCAGGGCTCACGTCAGCTCCTCTGACCTGCTCCTCAGACTCCGAGTCATCATCTTTCCTCTCAGGCTTTGGCTCTGTCAGAGGGAGAATAAAAAACGATAACAATTGTTTTTTTTTCCAAACAAAAAGGTTCAATTACATGTCCAGGAAACCCCTGCTGGTAGTCTGCTGGTTGGAAGACTATGTTCATATCATGATTACTGTTGTCACAAACTACAGCTCAATTACGTTTTTACTAAAACTTCCTAAACAACGGCAAGAGTATATGATGTATAAATTATAGTGTATTTGACCAAAGAGAAACCTTCATATCTATATGTCCCACGAAGAAAGTTCCTTAAAATGAGGGGGAAAAAAAGTTTTGAGCAGGAAAGTCTTCAAATGAATAATCATCTTGGAGCTTAATTTAGATCACAGTTGCTGTGATGTGACTGCAGGTAAACACATCAGAGGGGAAAATATGCTGGAGATTAGGACTGGGTGATATATTCATAATCAATATTCATGATTACTTGATTAAAATGAGTGAAAGGAAAGACAGATTATATATGATCATTAAATGCATGTATTTAAGAATAGAAATAACTAAAATAATTAACATAGGCAAGATTACTTTGGGTATTGGTTCTGAATGTCAGTTTTAATGAGTTTTCAACTAATTGCCCTACTGAAGTTGAAAATGAGAAAATGAGAAAGAAAAAGAAGAGTGGTCCATTTCTGACACATCAAAAGTGCTGACAGAGAATAAAATGAAATCTCTCAAGGAGAGAAAATCTCTCGAGCAACAAGAAAAAGTATGTGAACCACTAGGAATTTTCTGGTTTTCAGCATTATTTTGCCATAAAATGTGACCTGATCTTTGTCTGTTACAATAACAAACAAACAATGTCCTTAAAACTGATAACGCACAAGCAATAACAATCTTAAACATCTTTATTGATCACATTTATCAAAATGTCATTGTGCTACTAACATACTAATTACCTCAACAAAAGCTAATTGGTATCAGTAGTTTGCAGTCCAGGAGTATAATTAATAAAAGTAGTTTGGAGGGGTGTTTTTTTTTTTAATGAATGATAAAAGACACTTGAACATTTTAAGTTTGTTGTTCATAAGAAGCATCTGCTGATGTGAATTTTGCCTCACAAAAAGGAGATCTCTGAAGACGTACAATTAGGATTATGAGTGCATAAGGCTGGAATAAATGGATGGATAAATTATAACGAATAATAATAATGAATGTACTGTATAGTACTGTGGATACCTTTTCATAGAAATGAGTGCCCACCCAAGATGATTTCAAAGGCAACATAAAATCAATGCATGGACACCACTGCATGGAAAGTGGGTCTGGGTTGTGTGCTCTAAATAAATATCACTTGTGATTTT
The DNA here is from genome assembly GCA_018398805.1 of Hirundichthys speculiger. Taxonomy (NCBI): domain Eukaryota; kingdom Metazoa; phylum Chordata; class Actinopteri; order Beloniformes; family Exocoetidae; genus Hirundichthys; species Hirundichthys speculiger. Next base: position 808,100 of record JAGFBZ010000287.1, on the reverse strand, counting down.
AACCATCTTAAACTTTGTTAATCCATGTCAACCCACATTCAGCCATACACTACTGTTGCCAGTTGTAAAGATCCACAAATATATATCTATATAATCTAAACAAACTGCATGATAAATTACTTTTGGTTTGCAAATATCTGCTGCCACATGATGTTGGTTGAGTTTCAAAAAGAGACATAGGCTACATCGCCTGGCTTTAATGGGCTTTTTGATGCCAAACCTTAATGCCAGCTCCATGAAAGACAGCCCTGGCACATTTGGGTTGGCAATAATAAAAATATCCTTTATGATCGTTACTGTGTGCCGACAGAAACAAACAGTAGCCTACTCTGTTAGTCTACAGTTCTGATCTCCCCTGAAGACAGATGCTAATGGACCACACAAAAAAAACTGCCATATCAGCTGGCTGACGAGTCGTCTGGTTTGGTACTGAAAAAGGTTGAATGTCATAATAATCCAAAATGTCTATTAGTCCTCTTTCTTTACTCCTCCATGGATATCCTTTTTTTTCAAAGAAAGCAGGCTGACACACAGGCATGTACCTATTAAACAATATTAAACAAGTCAAGAGCTACAGTGAAGCTCAAAGAGGATACCAGCGCAACTTGGGCTGTAAGAGGAAGTTCTGCATAGAATTACTCAGAAAAGCCTATTAAAAGAAAAAAATCTCAGCATCCATAACAGGACAATCCAGCCCACATTCAATGTTTTAAAACAAAACAAAAACCAAAAACATGGGGCCATTCATAACAAGACAGGTCGGCATTCAGGTTTGACTGGTAAATTTCTACACTCACCAGCCACTTTATTAGATCCACCTGTCCAACTGCTCATTAATGCAAATTTATGATCAGCCAATCACATGGCAGCAACTCAATGCATTTAGGCATGTAGACATGGTCAAGACGATCTGCTGCAGTTCAAACCAACATCAGAATGGAGAAGAAAGTTGATTTAAGTGACATGAACGTGGCATGGTTGTTGGTGCCAGACGGGCTGGTCTGAGTATTTCAGAAAACTGCTGATCTACTGGGATTTTCATGCACAACTATCTCTAGGGTTTACAGAGAATGGTCCGAAAAAGAGAAAATTTAGCAACAGTTCTGTGGGCGCAAATGCCCTGTTGATGTCAGAGGTTAGAGGAGAATGGCCAGACTGGTTCGAGCTGGTAGAAAGACAACTGTAACTCAAATAACCACTCGTTACAACCGAGGTAATGCAGAAGAGCATCTCTGAACGCACAACACGTCGAACCTTGAGGTGGATGGCTACAGCAGCAGAAGACCACACCAGGTGCCACTCCTGTCAGCTAAGAACAGGAAACTGAGGCTACAATTCACACAGACTCACCAAAACTGGTACCAACTCGGTACTAGCAAGGTGGACCTAATAAAGTTGCCGGTGAGTGTATGTTAATTTTATCTAATCTATGTTAATCTTAATCTAATCTGCCACTTTAACACTGAATGTAAATTTAACTCACAGGCTAGTGACAAATTAAGGCACACAACCACATTAATATCTGTATAGTGAGACTGCTCACCTGTTGCCCGTGCCAACCTCCATTTATTTTACATTTCTCATCAGATCTACATTGATCTCAAAGATGGTCTTTCTAGAGATACTTTAATCCCTGCTGTTATTGAACCAGCAGTGTTTTATGGATTACATTTGCTTGCAAGAACCTTGCCAAAGAGTATACTGCCAATTCAGAAAGTTACAGAAAACATATACGGGCTGATGAAACAAAAGCCGAATTGTTCAAGAAGAATTCTCAATAGCATATATGGCATAAAAAAAGGTGCAGTTTACCAGTATCATGACATTATTTCTGTATGTTATTTTTATTCATCTATTTATTTATTTATTGTTTGCTGTAGGTGCACCTTATTCTGCTCTGTACTATCCCACGGCAGCAACAATGCAAAGTTCCCCATTGTGGGTTAATAAAAGCCTCATCTTATCCCAATAATGAAGTATGGTATAGTAAGCATCCAGATTTGGGGTTGCTTGACTACCTAAGAATCTGGACAACTTGCCATCTTATGAAGTTTTTATAATTAGATATGAACTGCCATGTTTAAAAAAAAATATATCCAGGATAATGTTGTGTCTCTCTGCCAGCTGAAGCCTTGTAGAAGCTGAATGATACCGCAAGAAAAAAACCTCAAGCATGAACGTAAACCCACCACAGAACAGCTTCAGAAAAGGTAAATCTGCTGTTTGGATTTGCCCAGTCAGAGCCCAGACCTTAATCCATGGAGATGCTGTGGAATGACCTCAAGAGAGCCGCTCACAACAGACACCCAGAAACATCTGAGATGAAGCGGTTCTGTTCAGTGGAATGCCTGAACATTGGGCAGGTCTGATCCTGATCCAGAGCTACCAAAAGGCTTGCCTGACGTCACTGCGACTCAAGAAGTTTTAATTCACTGACTTTTTCCTCGAGCACTTTGAATGTTTTCATGGATGTGTTCAATAAAGACTCTAAAAATTTTACTTGTGTTATCAGCTTAAGCAAATAGTGTTTTCCTATTATGGTGACACAGGTGAATGTGAAATCACATTTCAAGGCAAAAAGATGCAGAAAAACCAGTAAATTCTGTTGATTTCACACACTTTAACTTGCTACTCTTTGTATAATGTACACTGAAGGAAGAGTTGAACTAATTGTGAGAGCCTTATTAACATTTTAGTCTGTTTTTTTTAAATATATAAATAGTGTCAATATGAAAATAAACACAAACACAGAGGTTACTAGAAAAACGTTTACCTGTTGAGTCTCGGAAAAGCCAGTCCTCTGTGCTGCCTCCGTCTGCCTCAGCCTGTGCAGCACTCTGACGGGCCGCCCTGGAGGGTCGTGTCCGTGGGGCCCGTTTCTTTCCCAGCTGGGCTCTAGAGCGAAGAGCGCTGGTATCCAACAAGGTGGTTGGAGCCTGAATGTCGAGAAACAAAACGAAAGCACAGCAGGTAACATGTAAGCAAATAGGAAACTCAAGAATACAAGGGTCCATTCAGTTACGAGATGTCAGACATTAAAAGGCTCACGGGCTGATATCTGAACTAGAAATAACTGAGCTGAGGTTAACACTTACATCAGGGAAGGGAAGTGGCTGCCTGTCCGAAGAGGAGGAAGGAGGGAGACCATCCAGAGTGTCCGTTTCCAACTGTGAAGCCTGCTCATCTGGTGTGTGTGGCGGAGTGGGCTTCCTTGGTGAGGGACTGAAATTGCTTTCTGAACTGGGAGTGGCAGGTGTCAGGCTGCCGCAGCAATTTAAAAAAAGAAGAAGTTGTGGGTTTTAACCAATACTAAAACCAGATGTGTGACTGAAGTGACATCGGTTGAAATCTTAAAGAATCCGAGTCATAACCACGGGGAGCTAGGATATGAATCAAGGGGAGATTGCGAGTCTCTCTTGGATAGATGATCTGAATGACTGTCTCTTCTTACCAGAGTGATTTAATGCTTGTGATTTTATGTCCTGACCAGAGGAGGTCAGTAACACACTGAAAATTAATGCAAAACACCTGCTGTTACACAAGGACAATATTCCAGACTAGTGTTGGGCATTACCTTTAACATGGATATGGCTGTAGATATTTTACAAAGAAAAAAAGAACAAAAATGTTCTTGTTATAATTGATTCATGTTTGGATTGAACCGAGTCTTTCCCCCCAGAAGATATAATTAAACAATAGTTTCATCATGTAAAAATTGATGTAGTTTTTTTCTTTCACTATCAAGAACAGTTGCAAAATTTTCTAAAAACAAACACTTGAATCTGTAAAATGTTCATTTATTTAACAAAGCTACAAAGGAAAGGGTTGTGTAGAGACTCTGCCTAATTTGTTACAAAATTTTACAATTTTTTTTTATATAATTGTATTGTATTGTAATAATTTTTGTAATGTAATTTTTGTAATGTAATAAAATATCTTTTTCCTAATATAAATGTATAGATACGTTTTACAAAAAAATCTAATCAATCTAAACAAATTAAAAGAAAAATCATCTTAGATGTAATTAATTGTAAACTGCCTCTAGAGGTCATGTCTGTCCCTGTCATGCTGAGCACTTGAAGTGGATGATTATTGATTACTGACTTCTTTCACATGTTCGGGTCATTTCAACCACAGGTTCTTCCTCTTTGAGCATTTGTTTTCCATATCAATCACAAGCAGTCATGACCGTTTCTCTATTACTTGTTGAGACAGAGTGTCTTTGATGCCATCACGATTTCATTTGAGCAGAAGAACAGGCTCGGGTAGTGGTGCATTTGTTATTTTCACCTCTGTCGCTAAAATGACTCAAAAACAGGACTGCAAGAGCTCTAATAGGTAAATTATTCAAATGAATGAAGAAAAATTCTACATTTTTTTTAATTTTCATAAATTGTTGATCATTACAACTGTGATCAATATATGTGGTTTTCATTATGTTGTGTCAAATGTCTTCATTTATTCTGCTTTTTTCTAGAAATTTCACCTGAATGATGGAGTTTCCGTCCAGCTCATGTAGAACAAATCTTTAATGTGTGAGATAAAACTCATGTTTGATAATTCAGCGACACTATAAACAATGATTTCAGTAAGGTTCCTGTTGAACATCCCTAACATGATAATGCATTATAATATAAAATAGGGTGTACTAGTTGTGACATGAAGTCTAATCCAGAATGTGAATGTTCACAATCTTGTTTTGTGGTCCAGTAATTCATCTTTATAAAGCGGGTTCATTTTTGTTCCTAATCAATAGTTTCAGAAATAAAGACAAACTCAGCTGGGGTCAAAAATCAAAATCTAAACCAAATCATGAATCTGAAGATTTTTCACAAGCCAAATGGACATAAAGATTAAAACCTTAACTGTATTTTTTGAAACTTTTATAAATTGTATAAACTTCTGTTTGTCTCTGTTGTGGTTATTTGCATGGTAAATCCCATGTAAATCCCATGTATTTACATGGGATTTTCAATCACAGTAGATAATTACAGCAGTGTGGAAGCACTACTTGTACTGCTGGGATGTAAACACACTGAGCACACATAATAACACATAACATCTGTGGACAGTGGAGACGGTGCAATGTTTGTATGTACCTGTCATCAGTGCGTAGTCCCGTTTCCCAGGTCCCATACTGACTGTCAGTCTCTCGCACTGGTGTTTCTGAGTCTTTCTCCTGCTCTTCACTTGTTTGCTTTTGCTGAACCTGGAGGCAACAGGGAGAGCGTTAACAGATATTTAATGAATGAATAAGAGGTCAAACTGGATCTGAGTCATGATCCTATCAAATTCATTAGAGAAATGCAGCGCAATATTTAAACAAGACGGAGACTCTCGATAAACTTGGATGGTCCATTCATGCCCCATTGCTCAGCCAAGTTAAAAAATTCTGTTTTCTAACAAAAACAGTGAACAATTAAGTGCATTAGTTTGATAACCAACAACAGCAATACTAAATTGTACAGTAAATAGATCTGCAGGTTGTCAAGCTTGAGAAAGGAGCAGCGGTAAGGCCGATAATGAAAGGTGAAGGGATGAGTTCATAGAGACAGGACCACAGTGGGGACAAAGATGGAGATGGGAGGGTGAGTGATTGAGAGTGTTTGCTGCCTACTGAACCATACCTCTTTTAATGAGGCTGCGACAGAGGACATACTGTCTCAAAACCAAACAGAGCTCAAAGAGGCACGCCTGCACATGGACAGATAACCTTGGCCTATATAGAGGAGGAAAAAAGAAACAATAGAAAAACCTTCTGTCCTCGGATGACGACAGAGTAATGCGATACACCTGGCTCTGCAACTGCTCCGGTTCCTTGACCATGAGCGCAGTTCACCTGCGATGCTCTCAGTTAAGTGAAAAAAATAAAATAAATACAACCCCAGATGAAGAACACCACATTTATATTACAGGGTGTCATCTTTTATTAAATAAAAAACTAAGCCAGAATTCAGAAACACTATATGAAAAACTAAGTACATCCTGATTGGCTTCTCAGGAATTAAGAAGCAGGAAGTTCCCGTCAATCAATGCACTTGATGCAACTGGTGATCAGCCAGTATGACCACCTCTATAAAGCAGAAGTTTCAGTAGTTCACTGGTCTGGAGCTTTCAGGTGATTAAAAGGTGAAGAGACATCAGCATTGATCTTATAGAATCCATTGTTCCCAACTATATGTGAATATGGGAAGAGTTATCTAAACTGAGAAGGATTATTTCTGAGTAGAAAATATTCAAGACAGCTGCCAATACTGTCAGGAACGGACGTCCCAGCGGGATCTCCTTGAGGTTAGACGGTACAAAGCTTAGACAAATTGCAAAAAACCCAAAAGCATCATCTCAGTCTTCGCAGGCCTCAGCCAGCAGCAAAAACATACGGTTCAACCCGGAGGCCTGGAGATGTTGACACAATCTCTGGCAGCATTAGAAAAAGGCTTCTTTTTTGCAAAGTAAGATCTTAAATTGTGTTTGTGAATGTAGCTCTGTATCATAATGCTTGATGAAGGTTGCCCCACAGTAATCCTTTGCCTATGTGATTATATCAGCTACTGACCTTTCTCCAGGTTCCTTGACTTATTTGATGATATTATACATAGTAGAAGGAGAAATATCCAAATCCCTTCCAATTTTTCCTGAAGGGAACCTTGTTTTTAAACAGCATTTGTTTCATGGCTGTGTGGAGATCATTCTGCAGATCACTGCTTTTCAAAGACTTACTTTCATGGATTGTGCCTTTCTACCAAATCAGTAGGAAAAAAAACAAAAAGACAATAAGTGTAAGAGGAAGAAGTGGGAAGAACATGTCAGAGTGCAGCTGGGAGAAATACTGACTGTGCATAAAATGACCAAAACAGTGAGAGGAGGTCATTCACCAATGAAGCCTTTCTTTACAGGAAAATATAAAACGGAAGAACATGAGCGTTTCATTCAACAATGCCCCTGCTTTCTTTAGCTTATCTGTTTCTCAGGGATTTACAATAATCACACTTTTTCAAGCCGACATCACAGGGTCGCACCAGTTAGTCTACAAATAAACGCACTTCACAGTCAGACATTTTAACCAGCTACACAAGCACTGTCTATCATTTACAAACCAGCCAATTCTGAAAACACCCACCAAAGAGTGTAGAGTTTCTTTTGTTTTATGCCACCCCCACCTCCCCTGCATGTTGGTGTATACTGCCATCACCGTTGACTTAAACTTTAAACTAAGCCTCGAAATATTGTGGTTATAAAAATTCCAGTCCTGTGTGTTTGACTGTGTTACTCAACATAAACACACCCACAGTACACACCCTTACCTGATCAGTCCAGCAAAGAACACTGCCTTTGCTGGGACATGTTGAAAAGAGACATTATACAGCTGCTTAAGACCTATGGCAGACTCATTCATAACCTTAACCCATTTGTGAGTTACTATAAAAGGACCTCTCAACAGTCTCACTGTTGAACTTCAACTGGTAGCTTCTGCTTTATCCTTTGCTAACAACAGACAATGTAAGCTTAGAGAGAGTTGTACTGGCTACAAAACAAACTCAGAAAACCTATAAGGACTTTATGATTGTCCCCAATCAACGATGAACCCATGGAAATAAAGCAGATGAAAGAAGCCTATTCAGCCAACTTGTCCAGTAGTCATGACTTATAGCTGTCATGAGGAAGGCTTTTCCTTAATAACATTAGCAATAGTACGCTTCCCCCTGCACAGGAAGGGTGTGTCAAGGGAAACAACATAACAAAGAGCGGATGAATGGAAGGATGAAGGAGAGAAAGGGCTGATAAATAAGTCTGACTGACAATCTGTAGAGGAAGGGGCAGGAATAAAGCTTTGGAAACTTCTACTTGATAGTGCACTGATTGCAGATTTCTACATATAACCCAATGACAGCAGCCAATGGAAAGTGAGTCAACACATAGCTGTTCCTTGAAAAAGGAAATGTCTGCTGTAAAGCACCTAACAGATGGTGTTACATCAGAACAAACCACAGTATGAGCAGCTATTAGATATGAGGCATGTCTTTACATGAACACAGCACTGGTGACACAAGTTCAAAATGTAGTTTATGACACTGTCGAGGAATGTGTGTGGATCTATGAGGATTACTATAATGATCATTACTGTCCAAAATCGAAGTGTTGTCTTGGAGAGGTTATAAACCATCTCTCAGCCACATAACATTGTTCTGAAAGCAAGTGGCTACGAACAACACTTGAGCTTCTCCACATTATCAAAAACTAGACCCGATGCAGCCGCCTCATATGATGTATCCTGAGTCTATTAAACAGAGATAAAAAGACTGAAAGTCTTCACAATGTACTTGTAGTATGTCATCTCCAACTCTATGTCCACTCATCAGGGTTAGGTGGGAAAATGTGCTCTCTGTGCTCCGCAGTATTCATTATCAATATTCTGCACATGATTGAAACAAAGATCTTGCAAATGGGCATTTTTAGTCACAAGTCAAAGGGCTTACTTTTGGACTAATTCTGCAAGTCAAACCGAGCCGTTACGTAATGAAAGGAACAACCCAAGTGGTGCATTAAGACAAAGCTTCAATGTTGTACAAAGCATCTGGTAAGAACAGAAGGCAAGAATGTCAAAACCTGACTTGGCTTAAGATATTTTCAGGGTGCGCTGAACCTGATGTAAAGGATTACTTTCAGTCTGAGGGTTTGTTTTGCACATTTTTTTTGATGACTATTTGAGATCCAATCTTGACGGTGCCGTTGCCAGCAGCTCATTTTGATTGCTTAAGGATGCACAAAAGAGAGCAAAAGAGAAATTTACGAATGTCTTAAGATCCTTATAATTAACAACTGTGATTCAAAATGACTTTGTGGCATGATACATCTCGTGCACTGTCGCCATTCTTACATATTTTAATAAACTCTTTTGGCTTCACAATACTCAAACCATCCAAAATTATTTGTATTTATTACCTTTAAATTCAACAATTATCATTGAATTTAGAAGGTAATAAAACTGTTATGCCACCTATATTAACTGAATTTGTGGAACTGCTGTTATTTGGTGCAAGATCTTACAATAAAGAGTAAATAATGTTGTCAAAACAACAAATACACATTCCTTCAAACCATTTTCTGGCTTCCTGGCGACTGTCTATCAAATGAAACTATAACTCACTGTCATTTATCCTCTCATTGGTGGGGAGGCATGCAGAGACCACAATAGCAGCTGCTGATTCCTAAAACTATGACAGTGACAGAAGTGGCAGCCATACTAAGTCATGAAAACACCACTTATCTTTAGGAATGGTGACTCACGAGGTGTTGCACAGCAGTTGAACAAATAGGCGGTAGCTTAAAGCAGTAGCATCACTGATATGTATGCATGCCTCTCAAGAATCTGCAAATCTGTTCTCGACACAGACCAGGCTAAAGGTCAGGGAGGAAGCAAGTGGCAATCAATACAAACAAAGCTTTTGTCTTTTAAAAAGTTAATGTTTCTCAATAAAGTTAAAGTGATCATATAAATGGTAACCACATTTCCCCATCATTTATCAATCATTACAAAAATGACCTGAAACAACAGCTTTGCTAAACAAATAGAGCCAAGGCCTGGGATGTGACAGGGGTCAGCCAAGTCTTACAAGAAACATGTGATGGGTACACATTTGTCCAAAACCTGGGAGTGCAAAAATAAGATGGAGAAATCTTAAGATACAGCTGTTTTACTTCACTCGACTTCACTTCACTCTCTTATTTTTTTACTATTATCTTTTTCTTTTAATCCAACCATCTGCAACTATCCACTTAAACATTTTTGAACAATTTATAATTGTTCCTTATTTCTATTGTTTTCAAGAAGTGCAAAAGAAATCTATGCTACAAAATGTAATGTTTTTTGGAATCTTGAAAAATGTAACAACAATTTTTTATCATCATGCGATGCAAAAAATTATATTTTTTTGTGCAGTTATTTTGGCATTTTTGAGGGTTTATTGTGAAAGCGTTACCTTTTACACTGTGGATCAAATGCATCAGTTTCAGATTCTAGAGTGAGACTGCGTTGCTGGGATAAGGCAAGACAGGGATGCGATGAAGCTATAGAAAGAGTTCGATGAGGAGCAGCAGGGCTGTGCAAATCACAGCAGATGTACAAGTTCTTGACATGTTTGGCTGGAGACCAAATAGCTGATGGAGAGGCAGCTGTTACCACAGTGACATGGACATTGCTACAAAATGACTAGAATTCCACTTGTGCTTTATTTAACCCTAACAGATGTGAAAGTAATACTTCTAAGCATGTAATTATAGAAATAAAAAAAAAAAGAAGAAACACTGATAGCCTGGACAATACATGTAACTGTTATTTAAAGCTGGGACCAGCATTTCACTGCTCTGTCTGTTATTAAAAATGCGTGTGAAGAAATAAATGAATCTTACAGCCGTTGGGGTGTTGGGTGCTGTGCGTCTGCGTAAGGAAAGTCGTTGCTGGCTGCGCAGGGAGAACCTGCGGATGGACTCCCTGCTGCGGGATGCCAAGGAGCGCAGGGAGTTGGTTCTCTTGAAGTCTCCGATGCCGTCCTCTCCCCTGCCTCCCCTCTCCACTGAGCTTGACAGAAAGCCGAGTGCCCCATGAAGGGAGCGACGGACATTTCCCACCCACCCTGACACCTGAGAGTGAGCCACTGACAGCTTGTCTCCAAGATACTCCATCACAGCCCACTGTTGGCAAGACCCAAAGTGTCTGAACAGAGCCTGTGAGCTGAGCTGTGACTCTTGCTATTACAGAATTAGGCTGTCATTAGAGTTTTGATGTACTGGGGACCTGACAGTCTGGGGATAGTGTCCTAGGTGTTCAGTGACGCATGTTGCAGGGTCAATACTGCAGCAGTGAGCAAGGTGACGGGGAGAAAAAACAACAGAGCTCAGTCACTCCGAAGTAGTGATGCAGCACAAATAATGCGAGTCAGTCGGTGACCATTGCAGGGCTGAGACACTTCCTAGTTAATCCTAAAAGGCCCTTCTGCAGTGCAGTCCCACTGGAGCCGTCAGGATTCTTATTTCAACTCATCACTGTCATGGCTCCACAGCGTCTGCCTCGAGCGAATTTGTGAAGCTTTCTAATGTCTATTTCAATGCTCACAAGATATGTCTACTATGATACCCCTGGAACAACACCCAAATGGACACGTAAAGGTTATGTAAGGCCAATACTTAGCATTAGTTATGAAGGGCACCACTCTGCCAAATCACCTGAAAAAATGATCCTCTGCCCTCCAACAGGTTTCTCAGACATGTTTTTTTTTCCTTTCTGGCTTCAAGTGTACAAAGTATAACTCAAACTACTAAATTTTAGATTAAAAGTTTAATAACAGAATTATATCTTCAATGTTTACCAAAAGATTTACTTATTTTCATCCAGTATCCTTTTTTCGTCCAAGTAATACTCTGCTACGTTACTGCCAATCCACCAGGTGTGCGCTTCCCTGTCCTGAAACCTAAATTACAGGCAAGCCAACAGCTGCCCAGAGCTGGCGTTGATCCCTTTATGCCCCAAATAAGTATCAGATGTAATGTTGAGAGAACCGTCCATCCAACAAGGCTACATCCCCGTGGTGCGCACAGTAGCTCTGGCTAAAAGCTGCGTAGAAAAATTGTGCAGGACAGCTGGTGGCAAAAAAGAAAGCTGCTGTAGTCATTCGTATTCCATGAAGAAAACCAGAGGGCACCCAATGCAGCGCCCAACAGAGGAAAAAGGAGAGTGCTGTGGCAGGAAAGTCAAAATCCAGAAAGAACGGAAGGAATTTTTTCTCTCCTCAAGCCTTATGCTGCAGGTACAGGCAGGTAGGAGAAAATGCGTCAGCAGTGCTGCTCTTTGTAGTCAGCGTTATAGGACTCACTGTCAAGGAGAAACTGGGTGGAGAGAGAGAGAGTGTGGAGCAGATTCAGAGAGAGAGAGTGAGAGGGAGAATGGGAGGTTCCTGATTCAGAGCGGTAAGGGGAGGAGGGGGTGGAGAAGGGTGATAAATGTTCTGCGGTGCTGTCGCTCCAGCCGAGTTCAGCGGCAGTCAAAGATGGTGAAATGACACAGCCAGTTAGGCTGGCAAAGAAGTGGACACAGATGAAGGAGAGAAAAGAAAGAGAAAGTATTTTCTATGTGGCTGCAACATCGCAATTTAAAAAAGAAACAGAAAGTTGGGGGCAACCTAGAGATGGCAAAGTATAATTTAGCCAGACAGGAATGAGCAACAGCACATGAGCCGGTTTACAAGAAACTATATATAGATTTGACATGCATGAGATGGAAGAGAGGAAAGAAAAGGGTGCCAAGTGAAGAGTGGAAAAAAGAGATTTAACTATATGCTCAACCAGTTTGTCAGCTCGGTTTAGCCAAACACAGAAACACAGGGGGGACTAAATGTTTGTTTAACTCCTGTTCAGAGTCAATCACACACAAACAACAGAACAGACTTCCTGGCATATGCAGTCATCTTAATCAAGTTTCTGCCAGTGACCTGGATCACTGCAGAAAGCCACTGTGCATGACTCCACGTGCACTGCAGAGAGTAAACCTCTGACTAGAGCAGAGGGGCTCTGTAAAGCTTAAACACTGCCCACATATGCCCCCTACAGGTAATCTGATTTTTTTTAAGTGTTGTGCTACAGGAAACAGTGCTCTGGAGGTTCTCAGTTTTCAGGAGCACACAAACTAACCGCTCTCAGGTACACCTTTGCCTCAAAATGGCTGCCTCTTCCTGGGAATTGTCACTGCTAAACCATAAATATTTTACTTGTTTATGCAGGCTTGGACTTCCAAGTAGCTTTATCAAAGCGTCATGATGAATTATCAATAATACGTAGTTGTTTTCTAATTTATCTCCTCAATTCTGTGATGATTAAATCAAAAATCTGTATCCTCTTAACTTCCTTATCAACTAGAGATCTTGAAAATGTTCTCAAAACCTATTAGTTGATTAATTGATCAGAAAATGCAGGTCAAATTAATCAATAATGATATGGTAAGAAATTATTTACTCATGCATGTATTTATGCATAAGTAATAGTTAAGTGGTTTTCTGCATTAATTTGGTATAAAATGTGATCTGTTCTTTATCTAAACCACAGCAACAGACAAATATTTTCCTTAAGGTGATACCACACAATTATGGTTTCTTTACTCTTTAATAAAGACACACCCATTAATCATTCACAGTGCTGGATGAAAAAAAATGAATCCATACCTGATTACTTCAATAAAAGCTCATTGTTGCCAGTACTTTGCACATTTGTAGTCTAATCAGTGAAATGAGTTTGGAGGTGCAGCGTTGATTGGGTATGCTCTGAGCAGGAAATGATGTAATTCAGCCGCCTAATTTATGAGTCATATTTTCTCGTTCAATGCCACCATCTCCAATTTTTTTCAGCAGTTGACAAACAGTGAAAGCGCGCCACTACCGTGGTTTGGAATGGTAGTTTACGTGCAACTGTCCCTGTCACCGTAAGTGGGAACACGACAACTGAAAGGACAGAGGAGGAAGTTGGCCCTATTAAAATTCCAGCCTACTGGTTTTACCCTGGAACCCCCGCTAGTGGAAATGCACCTAAACGTTTGTTCATAAGAAGCATCTGCTAATGTGGACCACGCCTCGTAAAAAGGGGATTTCTGAAAACTTGATCTGCACAAGGCTGGAGAAACATCCATCAGTCCATTTAGACTGTCCAGTATTGGGACTATTCTTCCTAGCAGGGGGGCACCCAGACGAACTACAAATGTCCACAAAAGGCTTTAAGACATCACTGACGCTGGAAAACATCTCTGTTAAGGCTAATATATGCAAGTCATCCAACACAGGGTACCCACAGCAAAACACCACCACTGCTCTCATAGAAAATATTACTGGGTGCCTGAAGTTTGCCAAAGAGCAGCTTAGCAGTCTACAGGGATACTGGGAAAATGTTTGGTGGACTGATTATATAAACGCTGAATTATTAAGTGAGAATTCCAAGAGCTATGGCACAAAAGGTCTCAGTTTACCACCATCAAAGTGTCATCTCAGTAAAGAAGCATGGTAGAGGACTTATCATGATTTGACCATTTGCTACCTTAGGGCCTGGACAACTTGCCATCATCAAGGGGTAAAAAAAAATTCCAAGTTTAGCAGTTTAACATTAAAATATCAAGGTGGCTGTCTAACAGCTGAAGCTCAGTAGAAGTTGGGAGATACAGCAGGCAGATCATCTCAAATATGGAAGTAAATTCACTACAGAATGGCTTCAGAAAAGGCAAATCCACCTTTTTGCAGTGGTCCAGTCAGAGCACGGACCTAATCCCATAGAGATGCTGTGGAACGACCTCATGAGAGCCCTTCACAGCAGGTATCCTACAAATGAGCCTGAAATGAAGCTGTTCTGTGAAGAAGAAATGGACAAAAATTCCTCTTGAATACTGTGCAAGTCTGATCCAGAGCTACTAAAAGTGCCTGCTTCAAGTCACTGCTAACAACCAAGTATAAACTTCTAGGGCTCACTTACTTTTTCCTCCATCACTGTGAATGTTTATTACTTGTGTTAAAAAAATAAATAAATAACTTTAAAAAAAAAAAAAAAAAAAAAAAAAAAGGCATAAAACCAGTAAATTCCAAAGGGTTTTCATACATTTTACATTTACATTTTCTTGCCAACATAGATTTCCACAGCACACCAAATGTTACGTCTTACCAAAATGGTAACATTTATTTTAAGAAGAAATGGCTTTAGTACAAATTTGATGACATACTCCCTTTTGGCTTTAACAGAAAGAAGGAACGACAAAGTAAATATAGAAAAGATACAACAATATGAAACATTACTGCTCCCCTATTCCTCCTTATAATACTCAGCATCATGCACTGGAAAGTGATTCATAGCTGCTCATCATCACTTCCCTCTTCTGACCTCATCAGCCAGAAACCTGACCAGAAAGTACACTGTAGAGATGGAGAGGACAGAAAAGCCAAAGTACATACAATGCAGTCTAATGAGCACAAGGATGACTTTCTGTGCATACACAACTGTGTAGAAAGACAAAAGCTTGCCAGAGAAACATCGATAACAAAGAAAGTTGGGCTTTCACTTACCCAGAAGCAGTATGGACTCAGACAGCATGACCACAAGTATAACACAGCTCTCATCGCAGTGCCCATCTCTACTCTGCACTCTGCTGCCTCAGACCTTCACACTTAAACTGGTGATGTCACCACACACTAAGATCACATCTCTGTGACTCTGAATGCTTCTGCCAGTCCACAACTACATAACAAAGGTTCTTCAAGCCTGATATCTGCTTTCATTTACAGTCTTTGATTTTAAATGTTTATTGTGATATCTATAATCCCACAGGAACATAAATTTAAAAGATCATATGCTTTTTAAGATCTGAAGTGGTTATTTTTGTGCGGCCACGCAGTATAAAATGTCTAAAAACATCTAAAATCACCTTTATTCCTTTGTGATGTTTGAGTGGAGAGCTAGAATACTGAAACAACTATTTTGCAAGTCACAAGTCAAGGTATGGTCTTTAGTAGTGACATGAAGGAGACCAACTATTTAGACCAACAGATCCTGTTTATTTGCCTGTAAGTAACTAGGGGTGTGAATCATAAGTGTCACCATGATACAATATTACACTGATTAACTGGACGACAAGTCAATCGTTCGCTGATATCAAAAACTGATACGATTTTGATTTGATTCAATTCGGGAGCGAAGAGATCAATATGAAACAATATCATGTGTTGATTGAACAATCATGTCCATTCTTTAAATCATAGTCGCTAAAATATTATTTCACTTTTTTATTTCTGTGTTAAAATTAATATAAATTAAGACAATTAAATGATAACCGAACTGGCTTCCTTTATTTTAAAAAAAAAAAGGCCTCTTGAGAACAATTACATGTACTGATATCAATATTTTTATCTTTTATGGATGCTATTGGATCATTTGTCCTACATTTAATATACATCAATGGATCGCTAACAACCCCATATACAAAACAGCTGAAGAGACAAAATGTGACTGTTCAAACATTTAACTCCAATAGAATAATCCTAGCAACCACACTCATTAGTACTAAATGGGATATTTTATAACATGAACCAACAAAAGATGTGTAAAACACATGAGACAACGTAATAAATAACCTGCTTTTTTCAGACTCAACAAGCTTTAAAAGGACTACTGTGTATCATACTACTAGTGGGGCTCCTGCGTCAAAACCGTGCCCACTGGTTTAAAACAAACCACCTTTCACTGTCGGTCTGAAAAAAGGATATGAGCAGAAGTCAAAGTAAACTGGAACAGACCGGGACCATACTCCATGCTAAGAGATGGCAGTCACAGCAGCACTTTCACCATGAAAACACATCAGCTAATGTTATTCTGTCTTAAATAATACATAGTCTCATTAATACTGGCTTCTACGTCACTCTGAATTACTTCTGAACTGTCTGAATCTCTGTTGTGATCTTCAGTTATCACTAATTAAAGTGAGTATGAGCTTATATGAACTCATTTTGTCATTTTTTTTTTTTTACTTTATTTTTCTTTTCATAACACAAACATTCAGTCACATACATACATTCAGTCACATTGAATGATATACTTAAATGCTAGCCACAGGATGACACACTTTCATTCACAGCAGTGTTTACAATAATTTCGGTCATTCAGTTACACTCTGCATTGGCTAAATTTGTGACCCATTTGGCCCAGCAATCTTTCCCCTTTTCCTTCTGTAGCCTCAAAATGAAAGTTATGCGTTCCATACTGTATATGTCAGTTACTATGCTTATCCACTGGTTCAGGGTGGGAGGTTCTCTAAGAAGCCAGCACCTGGTTATTGCTTTTTTACTTGCAACCACAAAAACTTTTAATAAGTATTCGTCCCTGTTTTGCAAGTCCTTTGGTATATTTCCCAAATAAAATGAAAGACAAGAAAAGTCCATATCAAATCCCAGAATCCTCCTTGTTGTAGCTTGTACTTGAGTCCAGAAAGGTTGTAAGGCAGGGCAGGACCAAAAAATGTGGGTATGGTCTGCCATTAGTTGACCACATAGTCTCCAGCATTGGGTCTGATGACCAGTTTGTTATGATTTTATTTTTGGGGTTATAAAAAACCTCACCAAGTTCTTCCAACAAAAGTTTCTCCAACACTGTGAATTTGTGGTCGACATCTGGGTTTGTATTATAGGTAGTCTATTCCTCTTGAGAGATTGCAGCGTCCAACTCTCTTTCCCATTTTTGATTAATATAGCCTGTTGAGTGGTTCTTAATCAATAAAATACTTGAGTATAGATTCCCAATGATTCGTCGGGTGGACTCTGAGATGTATGCTTTTTTGAACATTTGTGTGACCCCAGATTTTTCTTCCATACTCTGAGCCTTCACCTCATTTTGGTAATAATGGTGGATTTGCATGTGTCTATAAACATCTTTTCTTTCTAGACCATATTTTTCAGACATAGCCTGGAAGGTCATTAATTTCCAATCCTTTACTAATGAAGAGTATGATGTAATTCCATACCTTATCCACTGTCTATATTTTAAATCTAAAGAGGCTGGTTGAAAGTCTGGGTCGTATGCTGGCCACCTCAGTATTTTTATTTCTTTCTGGATCTGTAAATTTCTTCACAAAATCCAGCCATACATTCAATGAAAAACAAACCCACTGATTCTGGAGATCAGGTAAGTCCCCAATAGCAGATGGACAGCCCAACAAGGATTGTACAAGTGTACTTGATAATGATATTTCAATGTCCTTCCAGTTAGCTTCATATTCAGGGTTACATCAGAGAATCAAAGGAACTTAATTGTGCTGCTGTATAAAAGTCCCTCAAACATGGCAGGGCCATCCCCGCCTCCCCCCTCGGCAGCTGCAATGTATTTTATCTTATTCGCGGTTTTTTCCCCTCCCATATAAACCTTGATATTTGCTTATCCCATGCTTTAAACTGGGTGTCGGATATTTTGACTGGCAAGAACTGAAATAAATATAATAATCGAGGTAAAATGATCATTTTGACGGTCATTATTCAGCTGCCGAAGTCAAGAGGAAGGGAACCCCACCTGTTAAGATCGTCACCCATCTTTTTGTTAACCATTGTACAATTCACATTAAAGAGGTGAGAAAGATCCTTTGTCAATTTCACTCCCAAATATTTTATACTTGTAGAGTTCCATTTAAAATTATACCTGTTTTCTAGGTCCTGGGGGAGATTAAAATTAAAGACCAGGGCTTGGGTTTTCTCTATATTACGTTTATAACCAGAGAGTGTGCCGTACATTGTTAAGAGGTCCGTGAGTAATGGTATACTAAATGCTGTTGTTTTCAAAGCTACCAGGATGTTGTCCACGTACAGGCACATTTTATGTTCTGTACCTCTTATTGTGATACCTTCAAGGGCTATCTCCTGCCTTATGAGTTGAGCTAGTGGTTCAATAAACAAGTTAAAAGTCCTGGACAGGCAGGACAGCCCTGAGGGCATCCTCGTTGTAGGTGTATAGTCTTTGTCAAATTACCATTAATCTTAAGTCTAGCTGTTGGTAATGTATACAATGTTTTGATACATTGTATACTTTTTTTTTTTTTTTTACAAAAACCACATTTTTCCATTATCTGGTAGAGAAACTCCCAGCCCACCGAGTCGAACTCTTTTTCAGCATCAAGACTCACCAAGATGGCACGAGTCTTTTCATGTTTTATTTGTTCTATTATGTGAAGACACCTCCTTATATTATCCTGGGTCCATCTGTTACTTATAAAACCGGTTTGGTCTTCATTTATTATTAATGGTAATACCTTCTCCATCCTTTTAGCCAATATAGAAGCGCATAATTTACAATCTTGATTTAATACACTAATTGGCCCATATCCACTGCATTTCTTTCTATCTTTGCCTTCTTTCTGGATTATGGATATAATAGCTTCCCTCCAAGATGGGGGCATAGTTGAAACTTTCACAGAGTAGGGGAGTTATTTGTTCTCTCATTGTCTTGTACCACTGCCCAGGGAGCCCATCTGTGCCTGATGATTTACCCGCTTGGAGACCAGAGATTGCTTTATCCACTTCCTCAATAGTTATTTCTTTTATGAGATCGTCGTTATGTAGTTTTCCATTAGAAGGAAGTTCTAGCTGATTTAACACTTGTTCTATAGTACGTGTCTCTGCTCTGTCTGGCTGAGTGTACAAGGACTCGTAATATCATTTTGTCATTTATGTTCGATAGAGCTTTGACATGCCAATGTTACATGAAGAGTATCTCCAGTAGTCTCAGAGTATATTTGCAAGTCCCTGTACCCTAATACACCTTACAGTCACAAAGACTATAGCTGTATTTAATTTTGGACCAACATAGAGGTACGCCTCCGAGGAATGTTACTACATGCTCACACAGGAAAACGCTGAGCTAAAAATTGCTTAAAGCAGCATCATTTATTTTAAAACAAACAACAACCCACATTAGTGGACAACTAGGCTGGCATTTGAATTGTAAAGGTTTATAGTAAAAATAATCAGCAACATTTATTCTCCAGGCCAAGAGTGTGGTTGCCTCTAGTGTCCAACATGTGTCATTCACAGATATGAATATATTTACACATTATCACAAAGATACTCAACCATATAAGGTTCTGTAAACTACAATTTATCCATTTCCACTCAGACATTTTGTATTTAACTACAGCAACTTAGTCCATTATTTACATCTTTCAAAGTAGTGACAATAGGTCTTTTTTTTTTTTTTAAAGACAAACAAATGCTAAATGCTGTCAAAACATCAAGGAAGCATAAACGCCAGGGAGGGTGAAACTCAAACTGAAACACAACCACTAGATGGCGGTGGAACTTATCTGAGCTCTGTATTGCAACCCTGTGCCAATGTACAACCAAACACACTGCAGGCTTTCAGCCTGAGCATACAATTACAGTGTCAGAGTGACAAAGA
The DNA here is from genome assembly GCA_018398805.1 of Hirundichthys speculiger. NCBI lineage: Eukaryota > Metazoa > Chordata > Actinopteri > Beloniformes > Exocoetidae > Hirundichthys > Hirundichthys speculiger. The sequence continues at coordinate 788,147 of JAGFBZ010000287.1, read as the reverse complement.
GCAAGCCAAACCCCATGCTATAATATCTGATAAACAATGCGCATGCTTGAAAGTAATGATGGGTGTGTAAAAGTTAGATGCCTAGAAACAAAGGCGCAGAGACATATTTGTTAGCCCACTTTATAATGTAAGAAAATGCCACCTACAGAGTTAAATGAAAAGCAGGTGAGCCTGGTAGAGGAATGCAATAACACATATGTGTCTGCTTGGCTTCTCATTACTTGCCATTTCGCTTCACAAGCAGGACTTGACCACAGTGACAGCTCCCTGCTAAATAATCTGTGATAACATGTACTTTCTAACCATTTGTCTGTCCCAATGCTGAATTACAAGCCTGAGATAGTTTATCCACCTTTTGCCTTGAGTGCAATGTGGAAATGAGTGGAGATAATGTCTACAGCATTAGTCATCAGTTCTTTATTACCCAAGTTCAGCCGTCACCTGCTTCATTCCACACGTGTGTCTTCAATGAACAGGACACAGGTATAGTTACATTATCTCAGACACACACAGCAGTACTGTCATGAATGAATACAGGGCTCACAGTCAGGATGCTGATGCATACACATAAGTGCCAGTTTAAAATCTCACACGGCTTTGCTGGATCTGAGACTGAGTTGCAACCTGACTCACCCAACTGTGACGGTCCTGCTCCCTGTGGGCACTGCGACTCCTTAACCTGGAGAGACTTCCCTCCACTGAGCTGTTTGAAGGGGCCGACCGCCGGGACACACTCCGCGAACGCATCCTATTCAACTCCTGGCAAAACAAAGGGACTGAGGTTAAAATATCTATCCTGGAGAGATATCCATTTCCATAGAGGATGTTGGCAAGGTGGACAATAAATTCAATATGTACATTCAAAACAATTATAAAAACTACTTACAACACAAAAATGTGAAGAATAAATAAATAAAAATATGCCATTTACATAAATGTGATAAACATGAAACAAAATCTTTGAAATATTATAAAACATAAATGTGGCATTTTGCAGACACGTAAAGCCAGTTGATTCAGCAACACTATTTATATTAAATCTGAACAGCATTTGTCTCAATAATGACTAAACTTCACACAACCCGTTTCTTCCAAATTGAACTGAAAATGACAAGTTTCGGTCAGACTGATGCAGAAAAACTAGTTCTTCAACATTTGACAACTGAGAGTCCTTAGCAGGATGTAAAATCACTCTGAAGAGCCTCTGGCTGATCTGAAACGCTGCAGTTCTGATGAGGATAACCAGAAGAAATCAGATTTCCCCAATCTTTGCTTCTCTTCATTGGCTTCCAGTGAAATACAGGTTATAAATTAAAATAGTTTTTCCTTAATACAGTATAAAGCCCTTAAGGGGAAAACTTCTCTGAATTTTAAAGGCCTCCTTGCTCCGTGTCTTCCCAACAGAGCATTTTGTTCTCAGACTGCAGGCTCACCGGTGGTTCTTGGAGTTTTTAAAAGCAGAATGGGAGGCAGAGCTTTCAGGTATCACTCTCCTCTACTGTGGAACCAGCTCCCAGTTAGTGTTCAGGACGCCAGCCCACTATCTGCCTTTAAGATCAGACTTAAAAAACTTTCCTTACTGACAAAGCTTATCGTTATGGCTGACCCAGGTGAAACCGAGTCACTCCTTCAGTTACGCTGCTCTGAGTTTAGTTTTTTTGGGGGGAATTCCCATGATGCACATGGCACTTTCCTCATTCTGATTCTTTTACTCTTCGTGTATGCATATGCAATTATTACCGTTATTAACTTTGTGTTCCCTTTTTCTTTTGCTTCTTTCATATCCCTGAACTAATCTGTGTTTTTTTGCCATCTTTCCTCTCCCCTTACCTCCCAACCACTGGAGTCAGGTGGTTGCTGAGATTCTTCATCTTAAAACAACACATTTCCTTTCTACTGTTGCCTCATACGAGCTTCAGATTTAGGAAATGAATGAAGTCACAACTCAATGGTTTTTTTTTTTTTTTAAGAACTTCATTATATGAATTTGAACTGGACTAAAATTAAATGAATTTGAAAATAACAATTTGGAGTTAACTGGAATATAACTGGTCTGTGAATGCACTGAACCCATTTACTTTCTGTGTAAAGTGCCTTAAGATGACAGATGTTGTTAACGGGTGCTATACATAATCATCCAGAAAAAAAAAACAGACAGCAGTTCAACATCTGCCATTTTTAAAACAAGTTTCATAGTGGAATGATCAGTGATCAGTTAATTTGAAACTGAACGCTACCACAAGCTCAGTACCCTCATGTGTTTTGAATATTCAATGGGGTTGGACAGGAGTTCCCATTGGTGACATGCTTTTTACAGATATTTATAATTTCACATTTTGTTCTTTACACTACATTAGATGCATCAGGATGCCTTAACTTTCCTCTCCATCATTCATATACACCCCCTTTCCAGCTGTTGTACTCCTTGTTCATTCTGCCACTAACTCAACAGACTGGATTTTGACACTCCTTCACCAAATTGACTCAGAGCACTACTGCTATCAAATTATTACGGTAAAACAGTAACACCTCTCTTACTCGCTCTATCATTGTGTTTTGAGCAGAGAAGAGAAACACGAATCCCTGACTAAAAACATGAAAAGGTTTGCTGCTACATTTTTCACCAGGCGCTTTTATGAAATAAAAGTTCTTAAAACATTCTGAAAAAACACTTGGAAAAGTTTCTAAATCCAGTTTGCGACAGCATTCCTTCTGTGCACGACTGTGTATTGTGTATAATGAATATGTGACTGGGTTGTCAAGATTTTTGAGCAGCTGTAATTTTTTTTTTTTTTTTTTTTGGGGGGGGGGCACTTTACTAGTGCTTAAAAGGTGCTGACTGTAAACAATCTATTTCAAACTATTTAAATTTGGGGATCTACAGTACAAAAATGCTAACAAAATGGTTATGAGACACAATAAACGCAATTAGATAGTTACTGTGGTCTAAACTGGCTAAATGACAAGTTATTAGACCAGAGAGACGAGAAGTGCAGAGAAAGAAGGGCTGATAATGTCTTAATAGTACACAAGAGTTACATGTGGTTTCTTGAGAACCACATACCCAGCACTGATGCATTTATGCCATTAAAAAAAAAAAAAAAAGATGCTTGGACCATCTCCGGATGTGGCCCGAGCAATCAGAGCTCAATGCATTCTCAACATGTGCGGAAAGCATGAAGCAACTTGCCGCCCATTAACTTAGGGCCTGCATCTCCCTAAGTTAATGTATCCAAGACAAACTCAAGCTTCCTGTGTTTCAGTTCACTAGGAGTTGATTTCTAAACAACGATGTCTTCATACCCAACCTCTTTTACACTGAATCAACCATTCATGTTTCTGATAGAGTTTCATAAATCTGTCTTACTCACATGTGATCCTTGGGATCTCCTGGAGCTCGGGGTATTTACCCTGGGTTCTTGTGGTGGATGTGGCTCTCTGGGGATCCATATCTGCTCTGCTGAACTGCTGCCCATGCAGCCACCAGAAAAGTTGCTAGCTTTGACCTCCGTCCCAGTAAAAGGGGCCAAGAAGAGTGGCTCGTTCAGAAAATCAGTCCAGTTCCTCTGTGGATTTGGAAGCCGAGCCTCCTCGTGCCTGAGCAGCAGCTGTTCTGGACTGATTTTGAGAGCAGCTTTTCTGGGTTCAGCCACAGGTTTATCTACTGACATCTCAACAGGGCGCAGCTCCCATGGATCCTGGGGAGATGTTATCCAAACTGGGTTTGAGATACCTACTGAAGTCTGTGGTGGTGCCTTCCAGTTAACATCTCTTTCTGGTGCAGGCTGCAGTCTAACTCCAAACTCAGCGTCTAGTCCCTGAATACCCGACCCAGCGAACAAGTCTTTACTCGGGGACACTTGAGCTTGTGATGTAAAGGAGTCAATGTCAAGAATGGCAGGTTTGTAAGGTTCCCTCCATCGTGTGGCAGGGTCACTGCGCTGAGGAGTAGTCTTAGACAACGGGTCGTCTCTAAGTACCGAGTCCAGATCTAAAACTTTGGGTCTCAGAGCTGACGACTCCAACCGCAGTCTTTCCTGCTCCTCTTTCCTTTGCTTCTCTTTTAGGCGCTGTCTTTCTGCTTCTTGTTGTTTGGCAATGTATCTCATTTTCTCTGCTTCTTCCCTTTTCTCTACCTCCTCCTTTTCCATCTTCTCCTTCAGTCTGCGTTTCTCAAGCTCTAACATTTGCTTCTCTGCCTGTTTTTGTTTCTCAAACTCCAACAGCTGCCTTCTCTCCATCTCTTTGAGTCTGTCTAATTCTTCCTTCCTCTGCTTTTCCTTCTCCAGTTCTCGTTGTCTGAGCTTCTGATTTTCTAACTCCTGTCTCTCAATGTCTAGTTGTTTCTGCTTCTCCCTTTCCAAATCTTTTTGTCTCCGTTTCTCCAGCTCTTTCTGCTTTTCCCTCTCCAGCTCTTTCTGACGATCCCTCTCCATTTCCCTTTGTTTGGCTTTTTCTTTTTCGATCTCTTTTATTCTTAACATCTCCTGCTCTAACGCCATTTGTCTTAATTTCTCTGCCTCGTCTCTCTCCTTTTTCTCTCTTAGTTTTTGCCTCTCAAGATCAGCGAGCTGCTGCCCTTCTCTTTCTTTTTGTTTCTGAAATGCTAAGACCTGTTGTCTCTCTAGCTCTTTAATTCTCTCCATCTCCTCCATTTTCTGTTTTTCCTTTTGGATTTCCAGTAGCCATCTTTCCTTGTCCAACTCCCTCTGCCTTCCTTCCTCCTTTATTCTTTGCCTCTCCTTTTCCCTCTCCCTTTCTATCTCTCTTCGCCTCTCCAGATCTCGTTTTTCTTTCTCTAACTGCACCTGTCGCTCATTTTCAATTTCTCTCTGTTTCTCCAACTCTCGCAGTTTCTGTTTTTCAAGCTCCATCTTCTTCTGCCTTTCCAGTTCACGCTGTTTCTCCTCTTCAAACGCCCTTTGCCGTTGCCTTTCAAACTCTCTTTGCATCTCCATCTCTTTCAGTCGAGCAAACTCCAAATGTGCCTGTTTCTCCATTTCTAGATGTTTCTGTTTTTCCCGTTCACCGATTTTTATTTTAGCCCTGTGTCTTTCTGGCTCCTGCTTCAGAGCTCTTTCAACATCTATCCTTTCCTCTTTGGTCTGTTCGTCCATCTGTGGCCTGATCTCCATGGATGACATGCGGCTCCTCATCATCAATGACTCAAGCTGCTCCTGAGAATGAGGACTTCTCGCAAAAGATTCCTCTAATGTTGGATTCCTCCTTACTGGAAGAATTCTTCCTTGCGAGCCACCAAGAGCAGACCTCGCAGAGAGGTCATCAAAGGGTACAGTCATGTCCCCAAAGCTTGTTCCTGCATGTCCAGGTGAAGCAGGCTCCTGCATTTGCCCAGTCAAAGCAAAGAAAGTCGCCTTCGGTTTTGGCTGTTCTTCTGTCTGTAGAATTTTCAAACGTTTAGGAGCTGCAGCCACTTCCTCTTCATCTGTCATTCTCTGGCCGTCTCTATTGTTTTCCAAACCTATTTGCGCTTCCCTCTCCGATTCTTGCGGTATTCCTGTTTCCAGACCTGCATCTTGATCCAGGCCGACAGTGGTCCACTTTTGTAATGCTCCTACTCTCAGGTATCGCAGATGTGGTTGCGGAATCGTTGCCATACCAGGCTGCGCTTGTGCTGGATCAGTCCATTCTGGCTTTGGTCGGTTCCCATCCGAGCGTCTTACGTGGAGCGTCATAGCCTTATCCTCCCAGTGGGCTGATGGGACACTCTCACTCACTGCCCTGTTCTCCTCGACTGCCTGCACTGTGTCAAAGGCATGCATCACCCGAAGAGGACTTGACGGAGATATGGGTTCCTTGTAGGCAGCAGTGACCAGAGCTCCCTCGTCCTTTACGTCTCCTCTCTTAAACAACGGGATACTGGGTGCATCCTTGACCACATTCATGGATTTCCCCTCCTCCGTCATCAACACGCTGTGCCTCTCGACAACATTTTCAAACAAAGAGGCTCGCACTGTGTGTACTTCACCAGAGACACTTTCCTTGGGAGAAACACCCGTCTGTCCTGCTTCAGAACCTTCAGGCATGACAACTTTATTGAGCTGTTCTGGAGAATCTTCTGAATCCAGAAAAATCTTCTGGTCTTTGGGAGTGACACCTGGTTCTTCATCCTAAGAAAATGAAGACATGTACACTTAGATGTCTTTAGTGATCACAGGGTGGTTGCATTTTGTCCATACCTTCATCGTTTATTGATTTCAAATGGAATCATCTTAAAAAAAAAAATAAAAGCATGAAAGAATTCTGAATGTAAGCTAGATCTAAACTAGAAATGACAGCAAAACAAATTGTAAACAGAACAAGTAAAGAGCACAGGCGTTCAAGCAACAGAGTGAGCAGCTGTCAGCACACAACCGGTATTCCCTTTTTTCTATGCTGAACTCACAACAGTGGGCGTGGCGCTAAAGCGGTAATCAACGCTTTTCTGAAATGACCTTTTCCCAGAGATCTTATTCAGTGGGTTTCATAAATGTTAGTCACTGGGGATAATCACTTCTAACCATCTTGGGTTTCACAGCTTTGTACATCCGTTTTACCCCCCCCTACTTTTGCAATGCCCCATTTCTTCTAAACAAATATTCTCCTGTACAGATGGATCTTGGTTCACAATAAACATGCAATGAGGTCATACCCATGTACATATTACAGAGTTAAAACACTGACGTATATCAAGTTAGGTTAAACATTTCAAATAGTATTAGTAAGGTTTAACAACAGACAGTGGATTTTAAACTTTAATGCATTTCCTGTGTTTTCATCTGTACCTTGGATTTTAACCACATACAACAAACATAATCTAACAAACATACTGAAGCAAAGATCCAACTCTATGTAGCCAACAAAAGTTTTACCAAACATTAAGATGTAGCATGGTCATTGAGTGTGATTCTCATCTTCCTGCTGAAAATAGACTGAACTGAACAGAAACCGTTTCCTACATAGCGTAGCCCCTTGCTTACCCCTCTCTGAGGATCTTTGCTGATCTCATGACGGTCTGCCGCCTCAGTGAGAGAAACAAGGTCTGGTGACCTCTCAGATGAAAACCTGATGAACATATATCACACAAGACACAAGCCATGCATGACAATGGAACATGCACAACGACACAGACCAAAACAAATTTAGGAGACACTGAAAGCAGCTCTTACCTTTTGGTTAAGTCAAGAGGCAAAGGCCGGGACTTCAGTGCAGGCTTTACAACTGGACTTTGAGTTGGTGTTGTATCCTCAGTCAGCTGCTTGATGAGCTGTTTAACACCCACCGGTGGTTCTGCTTCAGGAACCGGATGCACTGGAGAGTGAGGATCTAACACTTGGCCTGTGGCCCCCAGTTCGGGAGAAGACGACGAATCGAGAAGGAGGCTGATTCGCATCTTGATGCTAGCACCGCGCTTATCCTCCTCAGTCTCTTTTACAGCAGATTCTTCTGCCTTTTTGTTACTTTGGTCAGTGATGAATGGATCAGCTACATATTCAGTACTTTGTGGAGTGAAACTCTTATGGGTTTTGTCTTGCTCTTTCTCCTGTGTTAGTGCCTTCTCTTCTGGAGCGTTCTCCTTAGCATTTACCTTAGGACTTTTGCGGTACAATGACAGACCAATAGACTCAAATTTGGATGTGAGGTCAGCTGAAAGTGGTCGTCGCTCAACCAAACGAGGAGCAGGAACTGGGGTCTCTAACGTAGTCGGACTGGCAGGGAAAATGGCTGATACAGGTCTGGGTCTGGAGCTTCTCGACTGAGGTCGTAAAGGCACAGAGACGTCAAGCTGAGCTTTATCTTTCTCTTCTTCCTCCGTCCCTATCTGAGCAAGGAAACCCATGGACTTCGCTCTTGTAATTGAGGCTCCAGCTCTATTCTGTGCCTTTTGCAGTGTCTCATCTTTGCTCGTAGTGGTACCAGACCACTCTGCTGCTGAAACTCTTTTAAGACTCTTGGAATAGGCCAAGCTTGATGCAACAGGTATTTGCCTTTCAGCTGGCACAAAAGTGGTGGCCTTACTGGGGTCACCAGGGTTAAGAGGAGGAGCTGGTTTAAATGGCTGGACAACTGGCTTGATTGTCTGTCCAGTATTCAGCTTACTGGATGTTTTAAAGGAGGTTGGGGCAGGGCGGTTAGGATTGGTTGATACTGGCCTTGGTGTTGGTTTTGGAGTGCTTGGCAGCTCTGGTTTATATCCAGCGACACGAGTGGACTCTGGTCGAGGTTTAGTATGAGGTTTAGGGGCAAGTATGGGCTTGATAGTGAGGTTTTTCTCCACTGCAAAAGGTTTGGGACTAAGTCGTGGCTTGGGACTGGGGGCAGGTTTGTTAGGTTCTGCTGCAATGATACGGGGCTGATTGATAGATGGGATCTCAATGAGGCTCTTAGTGCTGGAGTCAACAAGGGGACTCAGGTGAAGTCGTGCTCCCGGCACTGTCCTCCCCACCTCCCCAGCTTGAACTTCCACCTCAGCAGCCATCCTTTCAAACAAACAAAAAGAGAAAAAAAATACTTAAATTAACAAAATTATTTTTTTATTTCTTAACAATGGCTCCATATCATACAAAATCAATCTCATAGTTAACCGTCAAAGCCATCACTTCACCTACCCTTTGTGGACTTTGCCCTAGGAGTGCCTCATAACAGTTATCATTTTACTTGAAAAGGATTTCTGTAAAAAGTCATTGATCACTTGCAGGGTTTTTTTTCTCGGGTCAAAATGACAATATGAAAAGCACAGATGTAAATCATAAATCTAAAAATGACTGAATTTTACACAGGATCTTGGTTTTGTACAAGAAGACATGCTGTCAACACTATACTGGCCAACTAAGACTCTGGTATAAAATTTGATCCATCTGCTCCAAGCAAGAAAAGTGATTTTTTTATATTTTTCTTCAACATCCACATTGGGAAAAAAAAAGATAAATGACGCTAAAAACAAAATGTAATTCACCAACTCTGTGTTTGTGAATCTCTAATCAAAAATATTCTTTATTGGCTTGTTTTCTACTGACAACATGAAAGAGCTCCTCATTGATCGGAGCTCTAAAAGCACAGGTGGACCTACAGTAATAACTTTGGTTCTGGTCTGTTAAGAATTAATGATACCAAGGTTCAACAGTGAGGGAAACCACATGAGAAAAATTAACCACTGATGTATTAATTACACCCATGACTTCTATGCAATGTCATCTTAGAATGTCCAACAGATGAAGGGGTTAACAGTATACACCCCATTTGTGTTGGTTTTGAGCTATTGAGTTATTTTACCTTCACATAAATCTGTTTAGCCAGTTCCTTTGTACTCTGTAAATATTTAATTTAAGGTGTTGGTTCCACTATGTTTCCCTTTAGGAAACAGGTGTTACAGTAAGTCAGCTTCATTGATTAGGCTGCTGTGCCTTTACAAACACATTTCCTTAGAAACTTTAGCATGGAGCCAGGACAAATACTGCCTATGCTCTCCTTGTCTGTATTGGGGCAGTTTAATACAGGTCTCCTCATAAATAAATGCAACCCATTGCGTTAATTTTTGAAATGTGCATCATTAACTTGAATGACGTGGCAGTGATTGTGACTGCATACCATGAAGGTAAATCCTAAGAAAAGGTGTGACCAGACAAGTGTTCAACGTCACTCTTTTACTTCTTTGTCATAACTCTGGCTTGTCAGTCTCAGGTACTGAATGGGAATTCCACTGAAAACTCATACCAGACAGCCATTGAAGAGTTTTAGATATTGACGTCGAGCCAAATGAACTTTATTTTTTATTTATGTTTATCTTAAACCATCTCTACAGTTGAAAAAAGAGAAGCAGCATAAAATATGAGATAACTGGAAATCCTTTCACTGCCCTCTTCGAGGCACACTATGGTGATAAACAATTTTATCTGCCGTTTCTGTAGTGATAACGAAGAAAAACAACTCAAACACTCCTGTGCTGGCCCTTTAAGGGGCTCTTTCACATTTGCTAATGCTTTCCACATGCTGATGTGTTACTTTTTACGCAAACCAGCAGGTTGTTTTGGAGAAAACAGTCATTTTGGATCAAACTGCTTCAAATAATTTCAGTGATATCCTACCTGACCAGATGTCAACCGTCTGCTGAAGAGCTTGGGCTCTTGTAACCAAGCCACGATGTCATAGCACAAAGCAGGAATGAGTTGAAGAGGCCTAAGAGACATACAGCTTGTGTCAACAAAGCACAACAGCGTTTCACTTGCCAAGGCTCCAGTGCTTAAGGATATGGTTAAAAGGAAAACACACAGGCACAAAAAAAAAAAAAAAAATCACAGCAGAGCCACAAGAGGGTTGTCCAAATGCTGCTCCGCTGAGCTGTTCTCACGGCTTCCTACAGAAGCAAATGCATGATAATGTGTACACTAGCAAAGACTTGAGTAAACAAAGTCACACCCATGCATATGAGTCAAATACATAGGTCCAGATGTAAAATACAACAAATGCTCCAGGAAACACATTAACACAGCTCTGTTGTGTGTTCATCTTTTTCAGTTTGAATTTGCATTTTGGCTTGGGATCGCAATTCACCCGCCATGACTCACACACTGCTTATTACAACACATCTACGTAAATTCAAGCTGGGAACACTGGAAGTCTGAATTCAATAAACATTGATGTTTGCTGTCATTTACAGTTTGAAAGAAAGAACAAGGAAGCAAAATGGTGCTGAAAAACACAATAGGATGCAGCTGTCTGAAAGACGTTTTTTTTTCCTTTTTCTTCTTTGTTTGTTTGTTTTCCAGTTTTGCTCTCTCTTCACACTGACAGGAAACGCCTTTGCCAAGATGGAATGCAAAACATTTACTGTGATGCTGGGTCAAAGAGCACAGCAGGGACTAAGGAAGTACTCGCCTTATTTAAGATGACACAGACAGGAGTATCCCTACATTTTCACCACAAACAATGAAGTCAGAAATCAGCATTTCTTCAAGCCAGTAGTTGAGCCTATAATCAAGACATTGTGACTTTCTTAAAAATGTATGCCCAGACATTTCTTTTTGATGTTTAGCAGATCGTCTCCAGGGGTGAGTGTTGCATCGAGCAAACCAGACAGTGGGTTGTGTTTTGACAGAAAAGGATATCAAGTCAATAACCTGGCTCAGCCTGCTGTGCAGAGGAAATTTCCTTTAATATTGGTACAGAAGACACTAGACAAGCTTGTGTCAATTATTTTAACATCTAAAAATGAATAAATTCCAAAGCAAAGAAAAAACTTAGACTGAAAATCTCAATGATGCACTTAAATCATGCAATACCTGAAGGTATGACCGATGCAGGCAGCTGTCATCCAACTGGACTTTAACCATGTTAACGACATTTTTACCAGATTATGGGTCATGAACCAGCATAATTATGTCTTTCCATCAAAATTTGGTTTAAGGTCCGGGTTCAAAACAATTTACAGTACCTCAATTAACGACATAGGTATCTACACACACAAAATAGTCCATGCAGATCATTAAGAGATGTTCATGAAGATGACCTGGAGTGATTTAATTAACTGTGAACAACCCCAAGCAGATGGCGGCCTCTTTATGAACTACTTACAATGATTTGATGATGTTCAGACCCAACAAAGCTGCTCCAGTCCAGAAATTTCAACAAATGTTATATCTCCCTTATGTCTTGTCTGCTCATTTCAACCATATCTTATTGTGGACGGTGAGGAGTCCAGTTTATCCAAAGACAAAGCTGGCCTTATGATGGAGAAAAAAAAGAAAAAAAAACGGCATTATACAGAGGCATGTACCGCACGAGCGTGGTGAATTAGTAGGAAACGCGAGCTTGGACAGCCACACAACTTACAGCACTTCAAAACGACAAAATATAAACGCATCAGCAACTTGGTCGCTAGCGACTGTAAGCTAACAACTCAAGAAGCTGAACTCACAAGATGGAAACACTCACTGAACCTGTCCTTTTCTGGTCGTTTGATTAACTGGAAACAACTTACCAAAGCGTCAAAGCTTTTCGTCTGCTCTCGTCGGAACGACTTCAAACACATCGAACAATATGCAGCAAAGTAAGACGATAGTTACCAGTTGTGACAGGTAGTTAATACAGAGGATAGCCACAGTGGCTAATTTAGCAGCCAAACGACTGGCTATCCCGTCTCAGGTTGCAGTGTTGTTGACAGGCTAGACAGCGCTGAGCAGCGGGCAAGCTGTCCGACTGGTTGGCCACTTCGCCTCAAACCAGCGCCGTTCAAGTCGCATAGCTGGACATAGAATTTCCTGTTAAGACTTTCAAAATAAAAGCGATCTGCTCAACAACCGTTCGGTCACGCAAATAACACGCAATACATTTAAGTTATATAAACATAACTTCCGGTCTATGTTGAGCTGAATGTAAATAACTTCACAAATCTTATAATTAATCCCCCCCCTCCCCAAACTGAATCTAAAATGTGATTGAGCAAGATCGTTCAGCTCCAACTATGTACTTCAATAAAAGCAAAACAAAACAAAACCAGAAGTTAATTACATGGAAAATCTTTTCTACACACACATACACATAAAAAAGGCGGCAGAGTTGGAGAGAGCAGAAATCATTAAAAATGTTGAGGCTGATAGGATCTGTAATGAGTACAGCGGATGTTAGATGTTTTGGAAAGTCAAGAGAGGCCATACTGAGATGGTTTGGACATGAAGGATGATGAGGTTGGAAGTGGCAGGTAGAAGGCCCAGAGGAAGATCAAATAATTGATTTATGGATGAAAGAGGGTGATCCCTGAACAGCCAAAAAGAAAAGCACACACACATACACACACATTACTATATACTGTACAGGCTGCAGAGGACTGCCCTCACGTGGTTAAAAGTAAACAGTGCACCAATATGATGGACCTTCTGGAGTAGTTTACCAGCCTCAATGAACTGCAGCCAACAGTCGTCTCTTTGTGCATAAATCTTTATTCATTACAACAGACTAGTCTTGCTTACTAGCCTATAAACCTGCTCAAAAGTAAAGGTGAAAGAATCCTCAAACAAAAATATCCACCTTTTTTTCAGTTTTAACAAGCTTTTGTTAAATCTCAGCAATTCTCCAACTTCACACAAGTTTCAACACTGGGATAAAACTGGAGGGGTAAACTTAAAGTAAATACTCCCATTCAGAAAACGAAAGAACAGAAACAAAATTAAAATGAAAGGGCATGCTAATGGTTTACACTAGCAGAATGAGTCTATTGATCCTATGGAACTTTTGTACAATACTGTTTTTACCTCTTTACCATTAGGACCATGTATCAATATCTGTGATACAGAATACTGCAGCTTTGATTACTGCAATACCCCAAATTTAGCCTTCCGAGAGGCTAATCCAAGTGGTTAATTGCAAAACACTTGACCGCATAAGACTACTCATTTAAGTATGTTGTAAGATGAAGTTCCAGCCTGATACTGTGTAGATGTTGAGTCAGGAAAGTTGAAAGGTGCAAAGGACCTGCAGCTGGCTGACTGCTACTTCAGTATGAAGCACCTTCAAATTGTAGTTCCTCTATTACTCATGGATGCCAAAAGGTTTGCTCAAAGCCAATTAAAGGGAAAAGTTTCAAACTGTATCTGGAAATCATGACAAGCATGAAGAACATGTAATATTAGAGCTGGCAGCTCATTATATTCCTTTACTTAGCATCTGAACTACTGGTTACCTAAAAAGCTTTCTGCGTGACATTATATGATACACAGCTTTGACCTAGTAGTGAAACAAATGCATGTGTCAATGAAATTGATGGAAAGTGACTCAAACAACAGATCAAGGCCCTGGAACAATAAAGCAGCATGAACTTTAGCTACATATTAAAACCTATCTCCATAGCTCAATTTCAACAAATTTGTAAGTTGGAAAAAAAAAAAAAAGAAAAAAAAGCAGTGGGAAGCTCTGAATAAACACAATGAATAAGTTGAACTTCAGTGTCGTCTACTTTGTGTGAACCATGGATGTGCTGAAAAGAAGTTTCTGCTTTTTCTTTTTCTTCTTTCCTCCTTTTTCATCTGAAAGAGAACAAACCAACAATGAGTGTTCTTTGTTCAATCTTTGTTCAACTAGACAGAATTTATTTGACAACAACAGACCTGGTTCAACCACTGGTTGTGGCGGTGCAGCTGGACCATTGTCCAGCTGCAGAAGTGCCTTCTCAAAAGCTTGACTGAAGGAATTCTGGAAGCTGGGCACGGGGACGCGGTCCGACCCGTCGCTCTCACCCTCGCTGTCCGCTGCCGGTGGAGTGAGCAGTTTATCTGAATGGGATGATATGCAATTCTGAGTTCAGGAAGCCTTTGGGGTGTCGATACTCCCTGACAGTAGTGGAAACCGGTTTTACAGGAAATGCTCCAGTGATTCCTCGCTCAGACTTGGTACATGTATTTTGTAGATATTAGCACATAAGCAACAGAGGTGCATACTAATCCACAAATACACAAGTGTTCCTCTTTTGAACAGCAGCTTATCGGACCATTCAATAAAGCAGCAGTTAGAACTTTATTTCAGGGTTTAGTTCCATGATAAATTCTATTTTATTTATTTATTCACTTTTTAAATATACCAACTTTGATATGCACATGTGGTATTCCAAGTTTAGATTTGAAAGGGTGCAAAGGATTTTTTCAAACAAAATAGCTCAGTAAAACAAAATGCTTTTCAAATATAACTGTTACAAATATAATGTTACTTTTCAATTAGATATAATGTATCTTTTAATAAAAAGGGAAAAAAAAGTCATCACTTGGAATTAACTAAGAGCAAGAGTCCATCATTGGAAAATGATTGTATTGACCAATGTTTCAGCTGGTTATGTGACCTTAACTAATGCAGTGTGGGGCTTGTCAATCCTAAAAGACACACTGGTCTATTTTAGATGGGTCACATTCTTCTGCATCAGGCCAACAAAAATACTGCAGAAATTACTAAAAGTGGGGGAAGACCTGTCAAATACATAATGAAAACCAGGAAGCACAGTGGTGAACCATCATTTTCTGGAAGAAATGTGGTCAGGACAAAAAAAAAAAAAAAAAAAAGAAAAAAAAAAAACCCCTCCCAACTTTATATCCAAAATGACAAGGTACATTTTTGTGAAAAATGTACTGGATCTCTGAGCATGAATAAATACTGTTACATTATACAGTAAAGTTCCAACATATCAACATCTGTGATTCCAAGCAAACTACACATCACCACCACGTCTCATTTTACCTTTCTTTGGGTTAAACCTGGGCCCAGCATCAACAACTCTGGCTTTCCCATCTCTCAGCATCTATACAAAACACAGTTAAGTTCACAAGTCAGCATAGTTGATGAATTTCCCTTTATGACAAATGCTCTTTTTTTTTCTTTTCCTTTTGCTAAACATACCTGTGCAAAAGACATGCAGTGGGAATCATCCTCCACACTACCCACAGTGAGCGAGGGCACATTCAGACTTGGGAATATCATCCCATCTAAAACAAGAGAAAAAGAAGCAGATAGAATCGTTATTTCATAATATTAACTCTTATCCATAAGCAGTTTTCACACATGCTCTGCGGCTCTGAAACCCTGTAGAGATGTTCTGGATGGGTGGAACATAAGAGCATGAATATCCACAGCTTCTGCTAAAGACGTCTTTCATAAGTGTTCCACTCAGCCTCCAAGTAAAATCTTTGGACAAGCAGTAGCATCTCCAATAGATCCTCTCCTGCAGTGACGTTCTTGTGTGAATGGCAACTGTGGAAAAACTCTGTACATTTTTCTGAACATCTCCACTGTTCCTGGGTGAAAGCTGCTATGCAAACATGTCAAGAGTAAACCTAGAAGGCTTAACAATAAATGGCAGACAGAAGAGCTGGTCTTACCAGAGGCAGGACTGCTACTGAGGGGTGATGGAGGGGCAAAGGTGAATTCAGGTTGAGTTGGTGGACTACTATTGTGAGGCGGAGAGCCAAATGCTGGGAAATGATGAAGGTTCTCCAGCCCAATATGCACCTCAGGATCTGAGAGGACATATGAGTGCAAATAGACTGCTCTGTAATCATGGAAAAAAAAACTGAAAATAATGTAGAGGAGCTATATTTATGAAATGATCACATTCCACAAACGTTACTTACATTTACCCTGTTTCTTGTTCTCCTCCATTTCAATTCGCTTCTCCCTGCGTTTCTCATCCCTTGCTTTCTTCTGCCTTAGGCGCTTTCTTTTTTCCAAGTCCTCTAAAAAGGTTTACAACATATTTAAGCATAATAGTTCCTGAAAAATCATTGTAAATTATCATCCTGAAGGCTGAATTTAAAGTGCTCAAACCTGCAAATGTGTCCAGAGTTTCTTTGGACAGGATTGGCTGCTGCAGGGCCAACTCACAGATGCTGAATTCACATGTGAGCGGCAGATGAGCCAGATAGCGATGCCGACGACGGATCTCCTACAATGAGGTCATAACAGAGTGAATGCTTAAATCAATAATGATTTGCAAAGACTGAAATATTCAAGGAAACTGCCTGAGAACAAGTTTATTGCAGTTCGAAGTAAAAAATTTAGATACAATGTGCTGGCTTCAGCAAAAACATGCAGTCTGCCATGTGTGTTTCCTTGTTTGCTGACCTCAGTGACCGTGTGTCCAACTATCTCCACTACTGTGGCAGTGATGGAGTCAGGACAGGCCTCCAAGCTGCCGTATTCACGCAACAGACAGCGCACATTCACAGGATGCAGGAACATCTGCTGGCAGTCGTCAGCTGGAGAGGGAACCATGGAAACGGGAAGAAAAAAAGAGGATGTGATGAGAAAATAAAACAAACCAAAAAAATAAAACAAAACCTACAGCCCACAGTTTTTTGGTCATTTTTATAACTCAGAAGACACAACACTGTACACCATCTCTGCACTACAGGAATATTTACAACTAGGAATATTTATCGATTCTGCGATATATATCGATATTTTATCGAGTATCGATTTTTCAGCCGCGGGTATCAAAATTCTAAAGCCAATGTTCTAGACTCCTAATACTGATTCAACGGTCAAGAGTCAGTTGATTCAATTCAATCTAAAAATACTCAATTTCTATCATCAAATTTCTGCCTGCTCGCTATACAAATAAGCCACACGGTTTGAAGTAGTCCCACCTTTGTATACAATTTCATTGGCAAACTCTAGCTGTGTAGCAGCAACTCGATTGGCTGATACATGCATTTAAGCAGGAAAAGTTAAAAATTCTTCCAACTTTTGACAGAGCCAACGTTATCAACACAACAAAAGGAACCCACAATTCAGTTTGGCAACAGGTGAGTCACCCCATCCAAAGTCTGTGGACGTGGATGCAGACGATGCTTGCAATGCGTACGTGTGAATCCACCATAAGCAATCGACACCTGAGATTAAGGGAGCCGCTAAGCTGAAGGAGTTCTACAGAGTTCAGCTTACTTGTGGGATCTCAGAAGCAGTTGGCAGGTACTGACAGATCAGGTAAGCTTGCCAGATGGGACATTGTGCTGTAGCCCATTCGTCCCTGCACATCTGTTATATGGTTTGCAGTGGTACCAGTAAGCAGGACTAATTTCCAGTTGATATGTTAGACTTCACCATGTCACCACTTCTGTGCACACCTCCATGAACAGGAAGTCCAGCTTGTAACTCAAAATTCTTCCACTCTGGGTCAATGTAGAATTGCATCTTTTTCAGATGATGGAATCCAATTGTATTCATCCAGTGGAGTCCTCCAGCAAGTACTGCAGAGGTTTGAAGCTAAGTGTGGGTAGTCAAAGAAAGACTGCAATCTCAAACACAAGTGACCGGAAATGAGATCACGGGAGGGTTTAGAGTTGCTGCTCCTCCACATGAAAGGAGCCTGTGGATCCGGTTTATGCATCTTGCCTCCCAAAGGAGAGGGTTTGGACATGTCCCACTGGGAGACTGTGGCTCCCACGACACAGTATCAAATAAGTAGTAGAAAACAGACAGATGGTGTTTCATCCCTTTTTTTTTTTTTTTTTTACACTATATTAAAAAGGTGGCACTATAACAAATTGTTTTCGTGAACATGAATATGTTTCAAACCATTTATAGTCTGTGGTAAAGAGAACCAGTACATAAAAATAAAGATATGAATAACAGCAATAACCACAACAGTAACTCACCTTGATAGAAATAATAGTAAGGTCCATGCACCACACTGGCTGAGGGGCGGCCTGACTCTGCCTGGGTGGCCGGGGTCTCCACATCAACCTGGGGCTCTGGGGCTGCATCCATCATAACCTCAGGGGGATCCACCTGCACATTCTCCAGAATGGCTTCGAGAAAGCCTGGCAGCTCAGGAGCCATGTCCTCTGTGAGTTCCTCCACCTCATCATCAAAGGCTGAAGAATACTGCAGCACAGGCTTGGGAGGAAAGAAAGAACAGCATCTCTCAACACAAGCTACGCATGAAGGGTTTATGATGATCAGAAAGTATGTGCATGCAAATTAATTAGATCAATCAGATACAATCTTGTTCAACGTACATTTCTACTTACCTTAGCACTGCTGACATTAGTCACTGCTTCCTCCACAGGAGAAGGAGGTTCTTTCAGAGTCAGAGAGGACAAGTTGAGGCTTTCATCGTTTGCCTTCTGCTCCTTCTGCAGCTTTTCCTCTTGCTCCTACAACACAAATATTTCAAATGTTATGTGCTCGCAGGATTTCTTCAGCAATAAAGCAGACTTTATATTTCACAACTGACAGTGTTTCTACAATTTTCCTTTATAACACCACATAAAGTGGGAATATATTAGGTCAACTGTGTGAAAAGCCAACTACCCAATTCAATTAAATAGTACTTTACTGATCGCCAATGAGAAACTGTGTGTTGCAGAATTCAAGTCTCCTGACGGTCAATGTAGATGGTTATTGCAGCGGGTCTAAAGGATCTCCTGTAGTGATCTGTGTTGCAGCTCATCTCAAAAAGCCTCTGACTGAAGACACTTTGCTTGTTGAATCACCATATAATGTAGAGGATGCTCAGTGTTGTTCATTATGTTTTTCCATTTTATAAAGAGGCTCCAGAACGTCCCTCAAAAATCTTCAAAAGTGACTGAAATACAACAGCTTGTGGATCCACCCTTTATAAAACACCTGAAGCAACTGTTTTCTGAATGTCAAGCCATCACAATTTTGAGAAGAAACTTTGGTGCACGGTCTTCTTTACAAAGCTGCATCAGCTCATGCTGTTTGCAAGAAATGGATCCATTAAGGTCAAGTCCCGCTTAAGGTCCCTCCACAGATTTTCAACAAGGTTGATACCTCAACATTGATTTTCTTTCCTTTCTTCATTCTGCTGTTGATTTACTGCTGTGTGCGAGACACTTTTTCTGCTCCAACAATTAATTTCTGCCAAGCTTTAGCTGTGGGTCACATTTGATTGAACACATAAAAAGTTCAGGGTTGACTCAATGACTGCAATGTTCGTGGATCAAGAGCACAAACAAACCCAATCATCATAATTCCACCACTGTCCTTTAGGTATTTGGACCAAAACACAATTTTTGAATTTCATTAAGTGTGACACTATGCAATATGGCCAAACATCTCCACTTTGGCATCATCTGCTCAAATGAAGTGCTCCCACAAGTCTTGTACCTGAACAAGCCACAACTTCCCATGCCAGCTGAAGCTGTCTGATCTTGGGATAAACCTGTTGGAACATCCACTTATGAGAAGACTGATAACTGTTGGTAATTAATCTCTCATTACAGAATGATGGACTCAAAATAGTTTGGAAATGGCATTATAACACCTTCTAAATTGCTAGACGAAAACAACTGCTTTTCTAAGGTCACTGCTGATGTCTCTCTGTTCAACACTTGGAAGCTCCAGAACAGAGAAATGCAAAAACCCATGCTTTTACAGAGATGGGCATAATCAATAACAATCAACTATTCAAGCAAGTTTGATCACCTGTCTGCTCTTTACTCTCTTAATTCCTATGGAAACAGAGGAGGTGTACATATTTTTCAACAATCAGCTTATGCATTTTGGCTTGGTTATTTTATAAACTGCTAAAGACTTTTTTTTTTCCTTTTAATATCCTAAGATCAAGTCTTGGAACTGAAAAGGTGTTTTTTTTCTGTTTCTTTGGCTGTACTTGTTGTCTATTGTTTCATATAAACTAAACAATAAATCTGGTGTCACAGATAGGTGTGTAGCTCTACCTGCAAAAGACAAAGAGCGCTCTGAATGAAGCAGCGCTGAGCATCCTCTTCCTGGCTCAGCTGTGCCTGCAGGACTGCCTTATCCTCTGTGACCAGGCCCAGAGCCTGTGTTGGGGAGGTCAGCAGCAGCTTGGAGTACGGACTCAAACAAGCATCTACAAAACATACACAGTCATCAGTGGACAATGATGACGTAATTAGACAAACTGTCTTCACGCGTAAACGTTTCCTTCTTCTAGTCTCATACCATTTCTGAATTTCTGTCTACAAGCAATGAATTCCTGCTATGGCATTAGCCAGGCTCTTGACGTGACTTTTACCTCCAAAGCGAACAGGTTCTTCCACCTTCACCCACTGAGAACTTGGCATGGCCACCAGAGCCCCTTTTTCTCTCCGCATCAGGCGCATGGTGATTAAATCACCAACTCCATACTGCCTCGTCTCCATAGCAACCACACTGCAAAAACAGTGACTGTTAAGAAAAATACCCAAACCAATCCAAAAAAAAATGTAACTTCTTATGTGAATTTCACAATGATTTTTAGCTTGAATGAGAAAAAATTACTCCTTGTCATCTGCAATCTTTAATCTCAAGGTAAGTCAAAAAAAAAAAAAAAAAGCTTTGTCTCCTCCATAATCACCTCTTTAGGTCACCAGTGTGCACGGCCTCGTAGCAGATGGGGCACTTGGACCAGCTCTTGTCGCTAAGAGACAGGTAGTGCAACATGCATGGCCAGCAGAAGATGTGTCCACACCTGGTGATGCGGGCGCCCACGGGAGGGTAGAGGCAGATGGGGCAAGATGGCACCTCATGGCTATAGATGCGCTGTGAACGTCCAGAAATAGATTTTCATTCCTGATACCCAAAAAGTTTCATATGAACTTTTTGACTTAAGTTCGTTAAATACTAGTACTGAAGAAATGAGAATTCTTCCATTGAGTAACTGCAGATACTCACCACTTGCTGCACACAGTCCCAGTTCACCAACGTGTCTGGATCAGTGAAGTGAGCCTTGTAATCTTGATCATCAGACACCACAAACTGGCAACTGAAACACAAAAAGATGCCATGACTTCCAGATAATGAGCCTCTACTGTTTAAATTATTGAGAGCGTTGCTCACTTGGCCTGCAGAAAAAGCTCCTTGTTGAAGGGCTTGTTCTTGTGGCCCCATTTATTTCGGCGGCCCCAACAGGAGTGGCCCCCATCTCCGATGCCACCATTACCTCCACGGGGTTCAAAAGTGAAGTTTAACAGGTGGTTCAAGCTTATCTTCTTCGGTCCAGCAAACTGAGCCGGGCTAAACTCGGCCCGGCGTGTTTCCGCTACCTGGAGAAACAGAGGATGACCATAATCTTAAAGTTTCTCCAAATGATTCAAACTTTTTTTTGTTTGTTTTAAAACTTCCAAAAGGACAATATAAGGTTTTTGTCCATTAAGGATACCAACCTCCTCACGTCGTCCTCCACCTGCAGTTCCATATTGTCGCCCCCCACCTCTCTGAGGGGGTCTCTTGTCAAAATTCTTGCTTTTCTGTGAATTGGTGCGGCGAGGGCCGGGGAAAGTGTCGGCTTTGGGAAAGGAGGGCTCACGTTTACGGCTGTAGCGCTTAGAGCCTCCATTATTTTTACCATCTGAAATATAAATAAGACAATTTAATTAGGTTTGAGGATGCAAAGGTGTTTGGCTTTCCTTTCTTCCTTAAAAAAAAAAAAAAAGAAGAAGAAGAAGAAGAAAAGCTGGTAATGCGTGGTTCCTTGTATGCATCTAAAAATCAAAAATAAATAATGTGATAAGTGTTTATGGGTAAAAAATATGCCTCCTGGACATTTTCAGGTCTTCTGGCTACATATACAACATGAACTTTACAGTTTCAGAATTATATCATATCAAACCAAGAGCTCTTTCCATATATTTTTAAGGGGATCAACTGATTATTTGATTAACTGCCTGATTATTAGGGTCGACAATTACCATTTAATAACCTGTGGTCAACTCACCCGCCCATAGGACTATATGATTTGTTACATATTGTCATATGTCACACTGCCAAAGAGCGGTCCCTCACTCACACAAACAGGTTTTAACAGCGATTCTGTCCATTCACTTTGAAAGGGGTGACTGTAAAGTGTTGGCGAACCAAACTGCGGATGTGTTTCATCACGTTGCATGCATTGCTGCTGTCAAACTGGAGAGAAGTTCAACTTTTCAGGTGTTGACACAAGTTTCAGCCAATTAAACTGCTGCTACTCAGCGTAGTTCTAGCCAATTAAAATCATACATGGGGGCGGGACTGTGTCAAAGTGCCAATACATAGCAACAAAGTTTTGTTTGGGAGTTTGTGTTGTAAATTCGGACACCAAGGATTAGATTTTTATAGCTAATAGATTTCAGATTTCCTTAATTACTAAAAATCATCTGACTCCAAATTTCAAGGAAGCATATTTAGACTACAAAAACGATATCCGATTAATAACATTCCAGTGTAGTCACAAAAATCATCAACCTTTCTGATACACATGTATAAGACTATGAAAAGACTCACAACCTTTTATAAATCCATCAATAATAGTTCCTTCATAGTCAAATTGACTCTTTATAAATCCCACAAACTGGACATTAAAATATATATAAAAAAGTTCATAATTTCACATGTATCGTTATAATGAGTCAGCCTGTCTCAATACCCATACATGGGACAACTGTGGCCTATTATTACAAATTAAAGCTACATGCATCAGCTGCAGCTCTGACTGCTGCTGGGTCAAATGTTTTGACAGCGACGTCATAGCAGATAAACAGCTTGTGCGGTACTGCTAGGCCCCAACAGGCCACAGGGCGAGGAGTGCTTCGCTGCAACTGATAACTCTGGGTTTGACAACCTCGAATAACATTAATGTCGTTTGCTGAGGAGTTTTCACCTGTTTTGGGTTTAGATTCGCCTGGTGTGGGGCCTGTGGAGGTGGAACGGGGCGGAACCTTGGTGCTGGTGCTGCTGTTGGGGTTTTTCTCCATGTTTGTCTCCGTGCAGTAAGCGGTGTTGAGGCCGAGCTCCAGGCAGAGAGCCGCTGAGCTCTCTAGCATCAAAAAGAAAAACAGAGGAGAAAAGTGGGTTGCAGTGAGTGCGGGTCAGGCGACGAAGGCCCTGATTCATTTCTGTCAAACGCGGAGACTCCATCACGGCGACATCTTGACACTCAAACAAACCAGAAGAAAAATAAGAGACACGATTTCGGCGTCTCAAGTTATGTAGTCTGCAGGAGAGGACAAAAACTCGCCACGCGGGGCCAAGACCCCTAAATGTAAGGCGTTTACTTGTTTAGGAAAACAATGCAGCCTAAACAAGGCGTTAAATGTTTTCCCAAAACTGGAAAACGCGCCAAATCAAAGATTTTAACCAAAAAAATATCTTCGTAATAACGAGCGTGCTCTAATGGCGACGGGTCGCCAGACAAGAAGCTGAGAGACCCGGATGTTTCTTGTACCGCCTGCCAATCTGTTTGCAGCTAGGCATTATGGGAGATGTAGTAATTAAGTCTCCGTCTCATTTTTGTACTATGTGTACATATTTAAAATTAAAACCAGAAGTTTACATACAATTTATAAAAAGACACAAAATCCTTTTTCCCCCTCATTGTCTGACATTAAATCAGACTTATACATTTTCTGTTGTGGGTTCGTTAGGATTACCAAACATTATTTCTATTTGTTAAATACCAGAATAAAACTTTATTTATTTATTTTATTTTGTTACTCTCTTCAAAGTAAGAAGTTAGCATATAGTAAGCTTACTATGCATTTAAACAATTTAAGAAAACCCGTTCATACTGAAACTAAACCAATACTGAATCTTCATTTCCTTTCATCTGTTCCCTTCAGGAGTCGCCACAGCTAATCATCCGCCTCCATCTAACTCTATCCTCTGCATCCTCTTTACTCACACCAACTAACTTCATGTCCTCTTTAACCTCATCCATAAATGTCCTCATTGGTCTTCATCTAGGCCTCCTGCCCTGGCAGTTTCAACATCATCATCATTCTACAAATATATTCACTATTCCTCAACAGATGCCCCCTCTGATGTACTCTTTACTGATCCTATCCATCCACATCACTCCCAAAAAAGAACCTCAACATTTTAATCTCTGCCACCTCCAACTCTGCTTCCTGTCTTTTCCTCAGTACCACAATCTCTAAACCATACAACATTGCAGCTCTTGGACATCTTTCCTTTCATTCGTGCTGAAACTCTTTTATCACAGATCACACCTGACATTTTCTCCACTTATTCAAACCTGCTTGCTCACTCTTCTTCACCTCTTTTCCACACTCTCTGTTGCTCTGGACTGTTGACCCTAAATACTTAAAATCAGTTGTCATCTGAAATTTGATTTGGGCCTGAGGCTCCACGCCTTGTCTCTGTTGTTCAGGTTCTCTTTGCTCAAAAATATTCAATGTATCTAAGTCATCTTTAAAAACAGACTTGCATCTGGAAAATGAAGACTGGAGTCCAGAAAAGGTCAAAAGCACAAAATAACTTTATTTCTCCAATACATAAAAGTACAGAGTGCCAAAGCCCGAATTATCCTGCAGGAAATAACTGACTTTTCAATCTACGCTTCGGCTTATAATTAGTTTCTTATGGGAGTGGTCAACCCAGGGATATGCCCATTTTTCCTCCACGTATCTTTGGGCAATTCCATTGGTTACATGCAATGTTGTTTATCTGACTGCAAATTTCAAATGAATCAGATTTTTAAAGTTCTGCTTGTTTATTTCACTGCAAAACAAGCACCTCGGCCAATAACCTCTTTATGGGTATTTCATGGTAAATCTAAGGAATTAACCAATAGCAAGTTCCGTTTACCTTGTTGCAAATGTTGAAGGAATCCAGCCAAATAGCAGGCGTTTCTGGAAACATAATAAGGCTCCGTCGTGACTCTTGTGTGAGAAAAGCAGACTTACTATTTCTTATCGCCTCTGCTCTTGGTGCACAGGCCAGAGATTCACTCACTCACATAAAGAGATATACATAATGGGAAAGATATTAGGGACAGAAAATAACACAATAAGAGCAGAAATGTGAAAAAAAAAATAGACACTACGCTTTCTCATAACTTCATGTGTGATTCATCTACTTTATTCCTCTGCAGTTGCTACAACTCTGCGCGACTCCCTTGTTCTAAAATTTCAGCACCAGCAAAACTTCTCCATTCTTCAAGGCATCCTCTCGCCCTTTGAAATCTCTCAAAAAATTTCTCATAAAAAAAACTCTCCTACACCTCTCCTAGACACTTCCATACCTCCACAGGTATATCCTCAGGACCAACTGCCTTTCCATTCTTCATCCTCTTGAATGCCCTCCTCCCTTCAGCCTGAGTAATCTTTGCCACCTCCTGGTCCACAAGTCACCTCTTCTACTCTTTATTCTCTCTCATTTTTCTCATTCATCAACTCTTCAAAGTACTTAATTAACACTGAATGTATCCATTCAACAAATAGTGTTGATCATTTTGTGTAATCAAAGGACTCTGTGCAAAAGTGACAACAAAAAAAATGTAGGATCTTACAAAATGTGCTTTACTTTGGAAGCAAAATACAAATAGCACAATATTAAATAAATACAAATTAAGTTTACAATATAAAATGTCTGTTATAGATGTGTTTATTTTAAAGAAAAATAACACTGAAATACAGTTTACTGTTTTCAACCACAGCCACAGGTGCTAAAAAGATAGATTTCCTGGTTTATTATGTGTACTGAGTGGACCATCATGATTTGAGCTTGACTTTACTTACATGGTAATATCCTCGCTGTGTCTCCTGATGGCTTCGATTGTGTTTACATGCAAAATAACTGAGAAAGTTAGTTTACATGAGCGACTCACAGAAATAAAAGAAATAAAAAGAAATATGAAGCTCCCATGCTGTTCTGGCTTCCTTGCTGAAAGGGATGTAGCCAACATATTGCAACATTTAACTCTAGCTGTTTTTTCTTTGAAAAAGTAGGAAAGAAAGTTGGCCAAGCTGTCAGTAATGAAGAGAAACCGCATAACAGTCTGCAGTCACATGCTGCTCACAAACACTGGGGAAAGCAGAGTGAGTGAGGAGATATACGCACACACTGGCTCCGTTTTACAGTGGAAACATGCCCTCTTATACAGCATCAGAGCATATCAATGTAAACAATACAGACAGTATAGTTTACATTGATATGATTTCACCTCCTGTGTGAAAAACTGTTGACATAAATTTAGAAGTCAAAATACTGCCCTAGTTGAATTAGATCCAACTCTTGTTTGTGAAATCAGTTTTCCAAAAACTCAAAAGGATGACAGACTCGTTTTTAAACCCAGTTCTTCAAAATGATCGTCCGCAAGCCGATGAGTGACAACAATGTCACTCTGTGTTTGCAGATGTACATTCTGTGCTCTATTGCAGAGCTCTGTTGAGTCTTTATGGTACCAAATGCGATGAAGTAGCTGCTGTAAATCATTCTGCAAACAGTAGCATAACCAAAATAAACTCAACCACACATCTGAGCAGAGCTTAAACACGCTGAGAGGTCAGTCTTCTTCATCTTCCTCTGTCTCCGATTCCTCTACAAATGCTTCCTTTTTCTGACCCATTAGAGAGCAGTTCAGGATTTCCTGGCGAACCTGCTGTTTTTCTTCTGCAAATCAAAACATAAGACGAAACAATCAAATTGCAAGAGTCACATGACATCTGCGACATTCATTGGAGGGGTCTCCCCTGAACTAAACATTGCAACAGGAAAATTAAACATAGATTTCATGTAAAATGTCTCAAAACTTCTCCAGGACTTATACAAGTTTTCAGAGTTTATTATGAATTATATCACAGCATTTAGTTAAACCCCTCACCTTCGTTTTTACATTTAGGCAGTAGTCGATGGAGCTGCTGGGTGTTGTAACCGAATCAGAAACTTCTGACATGCTCTGATTGTTCCTGGGGAAAAGCAAACATCTTAAATTAGGTTTGAATTTACTTATCACTCAAGCTGTGTATTGATTTTTTTTTTTTTTTTTACCTCCTACATGCAAACAATTCAGAAAGCATGAAACTTTTTGTCCCCGATTCTCAATGCAGGTAATGAAAGGCAAAGCAGACCAGAGGAGTTTGTAATAGCTTTTGGGCAACCGGAGTAGCACTATTCCAGTATGAGCATTCAGGTACTTCACTAGGAGAAAGAAAGAAAAAGAAAATGTGACACCACCAAGTATCAATAAACAGAATTATCACATACAAATTTAAGGGCTCAAAGGAAGCCACAGCGAATATCTTAATCTAACAGTCACATTTCCTGTTGTGAAAATTAAAGCTTCACAAAGAAACTGGCAATTTTTAGCACAGCAGGTCCTCCTGTAACTGTGAACATAAAGTCACTTTCACTACACTGTCGAAGTTTACCTGTTTGGTCTCTTGTTTGATCGCTCTCTCTAATTTTTTTCCTTCTATCATCATTTTCTTGAGTCTCTTAGTCACCTCGGTCCTAATGTCTGCAGTTGCTCTGTTAACTAATTTCATATTTGTGCGACAGTGTTATAAAGCGATATGTAATTATCACTGGAGACGACCGGGACAGGAGTCCAAAGTTACTTTGGCTGGCCTTTGCTGACTGCAAGAGCCGCATGAAACTTCCTAAAACGAATCAAATGTTTTAGTTTGATTGTTCTTAAATGAAACAAATGGATATTTTAATGAGGAATGCAGTCCTTTGTGTTGCCTTCAATGTATTCACCATTAAGAATACTTTCAGTCATGTACTGTTCAGTTATGAGGGGCTGAAACTGGACAGAAAAAAAACAAGCAAACACATGGTTCACTAAATATATGAATACACCAATAAATGTTCAACTATATTTAAAAAAAAATATTAAGTCAAGCTGTAATTATGGAATGTAAAAATCATTTTTTTCTTTGCTCTTTCCTGCAGTTTTCCGAAACATATTTATTCTCTCTTTTTTTTTAATGTTTCAAAACATTTGTAACTTAATTATTATAAAGGTTTTTATGGTTATAAGGCAACTGTGTGTCCAATCTTTACCAAAGTTAAGTTAGACTATTAACTGCCATCTACAAGAAAGGGCAGAGCAGACTTGACTTCTCGAGGAAGCTTAAGTCTTTCAGTGTTTGCAGCAGGATGTTGCATATCTTCTATAAGTCTGTTGTGGAGAGTTCAGTCTCATCTGCAGTCATCTGTTGGTGGAGCAGCATCAGAGCCAGTGACTTAAAGAAACTGAATAAACTGATAAAGAAGTCTGGTTCTGTTCTGGAGACTCTGGAGCTGATGGTGCAAAGGAGGCTGCTTCATGAAATGAAGAACATCATGGACAACCCTGAACACCCTCTAAACAACACAGAGATTCAGCAACAACGTCTTCAGTCAGAGGAAAGATCTCCTGTAGCGATGTGCATTACAGTGAATCTGAAGAATCCTCTGAACACTCGATTATTGAATAAATGTGTTGTGAAGAGGATACGCAATCTCGTGCATTATGTGTCTTGTTGTAAACTTTAATGCATGCAAGACCATCTGCGTTTGTTTAAACCTATGTGCTACCCTGAAAGTATTCAGCTGCTTAGTCAGCAGACTTGTGTTCTCTCAGTCATTAATTGAACTGCTTAAACAAAAGTAATTTTTTTTTTTAGTTAGGAAATAAAAATAATCTACATGCCTAACTGCCTTTATAGCAAAGGTCTGATACCACACTAAACTAGCAGCGTTACAAGAAAAATAATTCCCCCCTTACTTTAGGTTTCTGTTATTAGGTTGTGAATTAGTTCTCCTGTGACACTGTGTCCCACTTGTAAGGAAACATCCTTATTTAAGGCTGTATCTGAAGGTTTGCTGACTGCTTCACAGTAGTGGAGCAAAACTTGTCCCATTTCAAAGTCTCCTCCAAATGTGGCCTCTGAATGAAGTCTACCAAACCATTTTCTCAAGCTTAGAAGGCCTGCATCAGTTGGATCCTTCATAGGTAGCATATCCAAGGACTGGCAGACATCTGGTGGACACGGCAGATGTAATATGTTTCAGCCTGAGGTTAAGTAAATCCAGGAATAAGCAGTAAAGTGTCTCAATTTCTTCTAATAACTGCTAATTTTGCACTTTTTTCCCCAGTCATTTTCAATCCGCCATATTCGGATACAGAATCCAACTGGAAAATCTTGTGAGGAATATCATTTTCATTCACTACTTTTTTAATAGTTTGACTTGTCAGTAGTCAGAATCAGAATCAGATTTATTATAGTGTTTGCCTTTGGAAATAAAGACTTTGTAAGGTATGACCGTGGTTCATTTTTGTGAACTATCATAGTCTTATCTGTGAAAATCTATCTTATCTTAAGTTTTGTTCTGTCAAGGAACCTACATACTTTTACCTAGTTATCTAAATCCTCATCATCCCACCACGGCTTACCAGAAAATCTGACTCTGGAGCAGCAGAGAGCTGCCCCATAGTCCCCGTGTAAGCGAGCCACCGTTGCCTTCACCGCCACGGCCACTGCGCGGTCGTCTAGCAGCAACAGGTCTCTCTTGTCTGACACATTGACCTCGCACAACAAATACCTGCCAGCAGAGGAAGTAGCAAACATCAGAACTGAACTGTGAATACAGATGCTGTGAGAACACGAAGAGCACGTTGTTACCTTGACTTCACGCGTACCATGGCCGCTGCTCCTGACGGAGGAACTTCCGTCAACAAAACGGATCTTTCTCACTAGCGCCCCGCGATGGACAATAATGGCAGTGCTGGATGTACTTGGGTATATACAAAGGGTAGCACGTATGCGCAGTTGTCAGTGCATCAACGCACAATACATCACAAAGTGTCATGGAGGCGAGGAGTAAAATATCTAAAAGTTGATATGACTCTACGAATGGATGATGTTGTGGATGAAACCCCTGCAGGCAATTCAAACAAGTCCGATTTAAGTCATGGCAGGACTCAAATTTGACGACATTCAACGCAGTCCAAAGGAAACGGGAAGACCGGAGACGTAAACTATTCATACCCCTTTGGTTACTACGACAACCTCAGCCAATCAGAAGCCCGCTTTTCAGCCCTCCATACACGTTTGACGCCATCTTGAATTTACAGCAGCAGTTTGTGAAGTCTCGCTCAGAGGAAACAAAACATCCTTGTTCACTTCATCCGTCTGGCGCGTGATAATGAACGGTTCCCGAAACAAACCGTCAAAGGCAGTCAGTAAGGGGCAGACGGACGCAGACATCCGGCCTGGAGACGAACCATAGGGATAGAAAGACTGGTGGAGGAATGCTGAAGAAGCTGAAGTCGAGGCGCAGCCAAACGGAGAAGTGGCCTGCGGTCACTGAGGAGGAGCTCCGGGCTTTGGGAAGAGACATTTCCCCGGACCATGTTCTGGGTCTGCGGGCTGTCACGGAAGGTATCTGATGTCCACCGTTCAACCTTTTTATGAAGGTCGGAAAAGTCCCAGTGCTGAACGGGAACTAGGTGTATTGTGGTAATTGGGGCTAATGTTAAGTAAACGCTTAAAAAAAAAAATGGCCCCAACAAAACAATTATTAGTGGCATTAAAGTTATTTTTTAAATCATCATCATGAGAGCTGGACCCAGTTCTCTTACTGAGAGACCATCTTGGTAGTCAGAAGATGGTCCTGTGAATCTGTCTGTAGACTGTATTACCTTTTTATCCATACAGTGTGAGTAACCCTCCTACACAAAATGAGCATTTCTTGGTTAGAAAAGACCTTTTAAATGCAAACATGACCTCTAACTTAAAAAAAAAAACACATCCAGAACTGGTTCAGTAAGGAGCAGTTTTTACACAACTTATTCATGGAGCATTACCATGTAGAATTTATTTGACCAGAATCTGCATCATCAAATGTAATGCTTAGTAGCATATAACGGCCTATGGGGACAAGTCAGCAATGATAAAATATCACACGATGGTTTCATTAAAATTCACACAAATATATACATTAAAATACCGTAAAAAATATAAAGTACACAATGGTTTCATTCATCACTGGTTAATTCACTATAAAGTGAAGATATTGTTGAAGTTTAGATTATTCATATGCCTCTTTCCATTGTCCCCTGGAGCTGTTATCATTATCCACCTGCTCTGGTTGAACACACCACATTACAGAAAATCCCTGTTGGTCCTCACCAGACAACCAGTGAACCGCATCTGAGGCAAGTGCCTCTCATAGTTCTGAGCCTATTTTCTCATCAGACATGGATGGTATTACTTCCCTTTGATCTTACTGCACTTTTGCTGCAGAGTTGGTAGTCTATGCTCCAATTACAACAGGAGCAGGAGCCTGACAACTGCTGCTGAAATCCTAGATGCTTTTGTTGACTTATTTTTTCTTTCTTTCTTTCTTTCTCAGTTTTCCAAATAAAGACAAGCTTTGGGTTTTATTTGTTCATCATATAAAAAGTTGAAATCTTTGCTGTCAGTCGTGGATTCATCAAGCATGTGTTTTTAACTTGCACTCTAATCTCACCCTCCAGACTATCTTTGCAGACCTGAGGACAATATCTACAACGTTGACTTTACACGTTTTAAAATCAGAGATCTTGAGACGGGGACAGTGTTGTTTGAGATCGCCAAACCTCCTAACAGCGGTGAGTAAGAGGGACATTCGTACAAACAGTTATATAATCCTAAAGGCTTTATAATCATTGTTAATTAAGGTCATTATAATTTTAAAGACTTGCCCACATTTTATGTTATTCAAATTTTAACTGATCAGAATGCCCAGACACAACATACGTGATGATAAAACCACAGGCTTACTAGATTTGTTTTCCTATAGCGTATGAAGTGCTGTGACCTGACCCAGACAGGACACCAAACACGAAAAGGTCCCATTTATTAACAATAACTAGTCCTGACTGAACTTGGGCAGTCTTAAAAAAACTCTCTCCACTAACAGTCACGCTCACTCTGAGTAATTTAAAATCGTGCATTAGCCTAACATACGTGTATTTGGACTGAGAGAGAAAGCCGCTGTGCTGGAGAAAACCCACGCAAACATGGGGAGAACATGCACACTCGGGATTTGACGCAGGAACCTCCGAGCTGTGAGGCAGACGTGCTTATTTCAACATGTTCGATATTTACAATTTCAGTTCAATGTGAGCCAAACGTTCCCTCGAGCAGATTGTATCACTACTCCCTAATACCACAGGAAAATCTGATGAGAAAATCTGCAAAATTATCAAGATCCACGAGCAGGACTAATGCTATTTTTTTTTCCAAATATCTTGATTTGTTGGATGTAACATTGCTTTTTGAAACCATGCTCTTTCAAAGCTGTCAGTATTATCACCAGCTTTTTAGGGTGTTTGGAGGATGCTGAGTGATAAAGAACTTGAAAATAGAAACAAAGGCATCAAGTTGTTCAATAACAGACAGAAAACACTGTAAATCTCTCAATAAATAACAAAGTATGCAGCTTTGTTGGCCACCAGTTATGTCTGAATGTGGTGTTTGTATCAGGTCCTGTGGAGAATGAGGAGGAGGGTGGAGATTTGGACACGAGTGCAGGACGTTTCGTCAGATACCAGTTCACGCCAGCCTTCCTGAAGCTGCGAACTGTTGGCGCAACGTAAGTAAATGGCCTCTCTTCCCGCATAGTCATCAGCCTCGCCGACCCTCAAACAGCCATTTTTAAAATGTGATCTGTGCCGTGTGTCTTTCCTAACTGCAGGGTTGAGTTCACAGTGGGTGATCGGCCCATTAACAGCTTTCGTATGATTGAGAGGCATTACTTCCAGGGACGCCTTCTCAAGAATTTTGACTTTGACTTCGGCTTTTGCATACCCAACAGCCGCAACACATGTGAACACATTTATGAGTTTCCACAGCTTCCAGACGACCTCAGTGAGTTCTAGGCTGTTTCAGCTGTGCAAGTGGGACGCTTCTTTTTACAAAGTAATGCATGCATTCATTGCCTTTGTTTCCCTTTTCTCTTCTTCCAGTTCGCCAAATGGTGGAGCACCCTTACGAGACCAGATCAGACAGTTTCTACTTTGTGGACAATAAACTCATCATGCACAATAAGGCAGACTATGCCTACAACGGTGGGCTGTAATATCTGTACGGGGAAAAAAACATTGTGTGCAATGCTTCCTATTGGATAGACTTCCTCAATTGCATTCCTCCAAAAGGTTCTTTTTGAGGAGACAGAAGTATTCTCTCCTTTGAGGACATTTTTATGAATGTGATGATAATTGTAAAAAAAGAAAGAAAAAAAAAAACAGACCAACTATGCCTTCATTTGAAATCAAGGATCCATTCAGAATTGTCTTACAGAGCTCGTTTTCTGGATCACAGGGGGATGTTTAGTTCAACATCTCTGCCATACCTAAAGGATTTTTATTTTATTTTACTGCTTGAACACTTTTTGCCTTCAGTTTATTCCCATCTCTGCTGCAAGCGCACACATTGGGTTTCAGAGCTATTAAGGCAATACTTATGAAGAGATCTTGTCAGTTTATGTCAACTGTCGTTTTCAAGTGACAATTAGGTTTCTTGTATGGAAAAGCGAGTTTAAGTAGCTGTTTTACAGTATTGTTAGTAACAGATGATGATGTAGCATGTGTTGATTTGTCTAGTTTGATTGATTTCTTTTTTCCCATCAGATATCAGCTGAGTCATTGGGACTGTTTGTGTCAAATAAGTTGGTCCATGTTTCATAGCATAGTTGATCTGTCTCTTCTTGGGTATAACATCTTTTAATTCAGGAATATAAAGCACACTTTTCATAGTTAAAGAATGTTAAAGACATGTGGGACAGATGACAGACAGGATTCCAGTTGGATTTAACTTGCTGGTCCCTTGCAGATTTGTGCTCTGTACGCCATCTTGCTCTAAAGCCGTTTGGTCTCCCTTCATTGCCCCCTCCATGTGCACTATTTAACTCCCTGGAGTCAGACTTCCTGGTATTTTTTAGCACAGCAGCACTGTGGACCTTCTGTTGAGAAGCATTTTTCCCACAAGTGTGCGATTAAACTGGTTTTCTTAGTCTGTATTCTGCTGCTGTGCGCTCAGGTTTCCCAGTTTACTGATGAAATACCACAGTAGTGCACAGCTTGACAAGACACAGAAATGCAGCTTTATGGTTGATATATTTTTAATGATGCACTCAGGTAGATACAAAAAGCTGACCTGCCTTTTTTTTTTCTTTTCATGAAACCTTACTAATGTAAAAGTAATGTTGCAGATTTCACCCCACTTCCAACAACTGAGCTACAGCTGTCCAGCTGAATGCAAAGTTTGCAAAGTTACAAAATATCCCTGTAATAAATCCATTCTAAGCCAAGTTTATCATTTATAGAAGAGCTGATCTAATTTGGCCATTTACTGTGCTACTGTTATAGGAAACATTACGGGCAAAAACCTTTTGTCCTTGAGATATTTTATTTCTATTTTGGTGTTTGAAGTCACCAGTTTTCAAGGTGTTGTGACATCACAGATCCAGATCAGAGTAGAATCTTTTCAACTTTACCTTCTTTAACTCCACCCAAGCTCCCGTCATGCTGCATCTGCAGTACCTCTGAAGTGGGTCAAGTCGTGTGGCTGACTCCTCCTCCCCCTGAAACCAGCTGCTATGAACAGAGCTGCAAATGCATGGTTGAAAAGGGAGCTGTTGTTACTCTACCTGTGTGGTATCTTGACCAAAGCATGCCACAGACTTTTCATTAACGCCTCAGGAAATAGTTTAATCTTTTGAGAAAAATAAGGTAATAATATTTCTACTTTAAATTGCATTCCAGTTGCTGACAAGTTGCACTGAAAAGTGATTAACTGAAAGCACAAACGCTGTAAAGTTCACGCTTGCAAAGCTAGAAAGAATTCTCAACCTTACTAAGGAGGTAGCGTCAACACACTGCTATTTGGTCATGTCCATTTCAATCATGTACAAAGAGTGGAGATAATTTGTCAACACAAATATATGCGTTTCCTCTTAATTTACATTGCAACATCGCATCTATGTGCCTTGAATCCTGGTGCTCTTTTTTTTCTTAATGTATCTAAACCTTGTGTCTCTTTGTCTATATATATACCGGTGTATATATATATATATATATATATATATATATATATATATATATATATATATATATATATATATATATAGACAACAGTTCCACTCTTCTTTTCACTATATCTGTGTACCAGCTTGAACTACTGTATTTAATTTTTTTTTTTTTTTTTTTTTTAAAGGAATGTTTTGTATTTCATGAAGTAACCATGCATTCATCTTTTTCCTGTACCTGCTTAATCTTGTTCAGGGTCACGATGGGAATGGACATACTGACCTTGTCCTTCTTAATGATAGTAAAACTTGAAGTTAGGAAAAGTCAGTAACAGTGGATTAGGTAGGCCAACAGTCACACACTCCACCTGTTGTACCATTACAATAAGCATTCTTAGGTTTTTTTGACAGTAGCGCTCAATGGATGTATTAGAGACTGCTGCTTGGCAGCACTGGTGTAAGAGATCATACCATATCTGGCCATACAACACGGTAATTTATTGATTTGCCTTGAGAAGTGGATACACTTGGAAGAAATGTTCTACAGACTGTGACTGACTCAAACACTTTAAATTGTAACCTGTTGCATGTTGATCGTCTTTTTCTATTGACTGATGTTTCAAATGAAACAATTATGTGTTATCAGAATTGTAAATAAAAATAAATGATGGAAAAAAAAAATAAAAATCCTTGTTGAAAACCTAGTTCCCAAGTTATCAGGACTTTGGTTGTCCTTCCCACCGCTTGTATCACAAACTGTCTGGTAACTGAACAGGAAACAGGAAATGTGGTCTGTACAAGATCAAAACATGTTTCATAAATGCATTTTTTTTTTTTTTTTACTTATGTGGTGTGTAGCTGATTAGGCTTAAATCTTGAAACTAGTTAACTCAAATGTTGTAAAGTAACCTATCAGATTATTGCAAAGCCATGAGATCATCTATAGGCTGTCCCAATTTGTTTAAAGGCATAGTTATCTTAGTGTATGTAAACTTCTGACTTTGAAGAAAGTAATTTAAAAAGAAATGTCTTTAGAAATTAATTATTCTGGCAATTTGACAATAGAAATAATTTTGGTAGTTTTTTTTTTTTTTTTTTTTTTTTACCTAAAATGAAAAGTTGAGTCTGATTTAATGTCTGATAGGAAAAAAAGGGGTTATGTGCCTATTTATACAATGTACGTAAACTTCTGGTTTTCGTTTAACTGTATGTGGTTTATTTATTTTATAACTCTGATATCTATGGTTTGTTAGAAACGCAAAATAAAATACTAAGAGTCAGCGTTTACCCGGAAGTGGAATATTTGTTTTGGTTAAATATTGGGTTTCTCAATGTGTGTGTTAAAGTCCGGATAAATAAAAGTACATATCTGATAGTTTAATCTGGCTGGCGGCATCAGGAGGCAAGGCTGAGCTCAGCCCACTTGTGTCTTATCCACCTAATTAGAAGATGGTTTATTCCAATTTCCAAATTCTGATTGGGTGATCTTGTTCACAAGATCTTGTGCTCTCTTTGCAGGTACATCCATTTTCTACACAAAATGCCTACAGATTTTCCCATCACTTGCTCCTTGTTTGATGTTCTCCTTGCAAGGTTTCATGGAGTTTGGATATTTGCCATTGGAGTTTGTTTTCTGTTCAGATTGCATGTTTTGGGGAAGTAGTTCACAGGCACAGTAATTGTCATTTGCAGCAATGTTTGCTTCAGAGCTTGAAACTTTCCAATTGTTGATGTTCAAAAAACGATTTTGTTTGAGCACAACCAAAAGATACTTTTCTTTAACAGCTATTTAGAAACCTTTCAATATAGCTGTCAGTATAAAAGTAAATAAATGTATGTGCAGGATCCAATTTGTTTTTTGTTTTTTTTTTTTTTACTTGAAAAATGGGACATGATGCAGTAAATTAGTTTTTGTCTTTAAAAATACACTCAATTACCTGAAACATTTAAGGGTGCATTATTATTGTGAATATATATTTAGATATTCTAAATGTTTAAAATTTGGTATAGATGCGTACTATGAGGGAATGTGACCATGACAATGTCCATGACAATGGACCCGCTGTACTTACCTCGCAGGTGAGGGCCATGCTGCCTGTGTATGGAAGTATTTCTGTGCCACCTGAGTTTGAATACGAATTTTTAAGATTGAAATTTTTCAGCATCAAAATCAGACTTTGAATTTTAAAAAACATCAGATTTCTAGCACTGAATTTTTTTTTGCCTCTGAATTTTATTTTGTTGAAATAAATTCAGCGTTAAAAAAAATTGTTGTCTTAAAATATTCAGTTTTTCAAAATTCAACACGCAAAGAAATTCAACACCCCAAAAAATTCAGTGTAAAAAAAAAAAATCAACATCTCAAAAAAATTCAGTGTAAAAAAATTCAATTTCTAAAAAAAAATCTGTGTAAAACAATTCAACCTCAAAAAATTCAGTGTAAAAAAATTCAACCTAAAAAAATTCAGTGTAAAAAGAACCAGACTCAACATCCGGGTCACCAGGGAGAAGCAATCGATCCCTGTCTCAATTCAGCCAACGTCCAGTAAACAGTAAACAGACTCACCGCAGCACCATCACCTGAGTTTGCTGCCATGGCCGACCGGTCCGTCTTACTATCTGGGTGGGTGTCACATGACCAATGGAGCGTAACATGACTGGCTGGACGTTGGCTGAATTGAGACAGGGATCGATTGCTTCTCCCTGGTGACCCGGATGTTGAGTCTGGTTCTTTTTTACACTGAATTTTTTGAGGTTGAATTTTTTTACACTGAATTTTTTGAGGTTGAATTTTTTTACACTGATTTTTTTTTTTTTAGAAATTGAATTTTTTTAACACAGAATTTTTTTGAGATGTTGATTTTTGTTTTACACTGAATTTTTTGGGGTGTTGAATTTCTTTGCGTGTTGAATGTGGAAAAACTGAATATTTTAAGACAACAATTTTTTTTAACACTGAATTTATTTTAACAAAATAAAATTCAGAGGCAAAAAAAAATTCAGTGCTAGAAATCTGATGTTTTTTTAAAATTCAAAGTCTGATTTTGATGCTGAAAAATTTCAATCTTAAAAATTCGTATTCAAACTCAGGTGGCACAGAAATACTTCCATACCTGTGCGAACGAACTGAGACATCGAGAGCGCAATTTAATAAACTGTGCGCACGGATTGGAAAACTGAGAGCACGGTTTGATAAAGCGCGCGCACGGATTGGAAAACTGAGAGCACGATTTGATAAAGCGCGCGCACAGATTGGAAAACTGATAGCACGATTTGATAAAGCGCGCGCACGGATTGGAAAATTGAGAGCACAATTTAGTAAACCGTGCGCACGGGTTTTTATTGGCTTTATTTTTTTTTTTACCGACTGACACTTGCCGGGCTCCGTAACTGTGTCGTTGCCTGTTACCAGTCACATTGGGACCCAGCAACCTTCAGCTCCACAGGCTTCTCTGGTGGCTTTAAAAAAAAAAAAAAAACCTTCCTTCCCGAATAGCATTAAAAAAAACAACATTACCCAGAATTCTCAGCGGAACCCAAACAACCTTCCAGCACAACTAACAGACGTAGTGCATGGTTCAATATGGCGGTCCCCGTTAAAAATGTGAGTGCTCTGGATGACTCCAGCAGTAGTGACGACGAAGAACTTAAAAGATGTCAAGAAGCAGTTTGGGAGACACGACCTGATAAGACGAAAGGTGAAAGTGCTTCTGTGTTATTAGGAGGCAGGGACGAAGTCAGCAGTAATTTACAGCCTGCAGCATTTTAGCTCATTGAGGTCCACAACGAGCATTTCTAGTCACTACAATCTCCCTACAATTCTTTAATTAGTTGAATAAATAAAACTATTGAGGAGACAAAACTCACATAAATAAACTTAATTAGCTTTTAACGTTTTTATACATGAATAAGCAGCTGCAGCTAGCAGTTGAGGTTGTTAGTTTATCAAAATACAAGACTGGGAAAGAGCAAGATTTCCTTCTGTCGGACTGCATTCACAGAGGTTAAATAGTTTCAAAGAGCCACAAATCTGATTTATCCTGAACATGGTAACAGTTTACCAGCAGCTTCTAAAATCCCACCTTTCAAAATTCACCTTCAGAAGAGCAGGTTGCTAAGGTTAAAATAACCACATTGTGAGGAGACGTTTGTCTTCTCTTCCAGTCTAAAGCACAGTAGATGTAAACAGTGCTCTCTGTATCCTTTATAGACTATTTTTTAAAATTCACTTAGTGAACCATTACTAAAATTTGGGCTTTATTTTTTCTTGTGTTTTATTTACATTTATGGAGGGTCCATTCCAAAATAGATGGCTATTTTGAGTCTCTGACAGGACTTAAAGATGTAATTCCACTTTAGTAATATTGACAGCAGTTTCTGAGACATCTGTAGTTGACTTCTATGAATGTATGACAAGGTGGCAGCAACCAGATGGAGATGCCTGTACAAACAGTACAATTTATACACTTTTTGTACAGATTCAAAAGTTAAAATGATCTCAGTTTGTCAGCAGGGATCCTATCTGCTAATCACATAATGGGATGACAGTTTTTCAGTCTTGTCATGAGGCAGTAGTTATTTTTAATGCAGCGCTGTTGCCTCCCGTGCTAACATTAATTGCCATTTTGCTAGAAAGCACAAATGTCATTCTAAGTCAAAATTTCTTAGTTTCACGTTGCTTTGGTCCTGAGCAAAAGTAGACACTCCTTACCATCTGATAAACCGTCGCTAGACCTGGGATTGTTTTAATTCCTCAATGTTCCATTGATATGTTCATGAACTCAGGTCACACGTGTTGATTTTACTGTTTGTCTGTTTTAAGATGGGGACAGCAAAGTGAAGGAGTCAAAGCGGTAAGTATTAGTATCATACCAAGTAACTGTACATCAATTAATTATCAGTCAATTAATTATAAATGTAATCAATCAGCTACAGTTGCATGAGGGTAGAGAATTTTAGTAGTCCAAATGCTGATTGATGTATGCGCCTTGAAGCCTCCTCATTCAACTTGAATGGCACAGTCGGTAAAATAATTTGAAATATGTATAAAGGAGAAATGAATCAACCTTTATGACGCTGTGTTGTCCAACAGTGTTGTTGTTGCTGACCATGAACATGATGGAAATGAGCTCCAGGTCACCCAGGGATTTAGAACACATGTCGCTAAAAAGTTGGGACATTTTCTTGACAGGTAACACATTTGACAGCAGGAAATTTCCTATCGATCTATCGATCAATCTTTTAATCAGTACTTTTGATTGGCAGTTGTATTTCAGAGATGCAGACTGAAACCTCATACTCTCTGGAATCAGCTAAATGTAATGATGATGGGGATGAAGGTAATATGTCTGCATCTTGCCTCTTTATTATAGTTTAACTTTTATGCAAACTTTGTTTTGTCTTTTTAAATGTTAATCTTTTCTCCTATTAGGATTTCGTCTGTTTTCCACATCCATCCCAGGACAGAAAGCTAATGAGCCTCCAGCTCCAGTGAGGCGTCGGCCTGTTCCCAGCTCAAGGTTCTTCATCCTTTTTTTATTTTCACTTTTGATAAAAAGCTACGAGAAAGCTTTTGTACGCTTCCACGTAACTTCATGTTTTTCTGCACCGTGCAGTGACAGCGACAGTGATATGGAAACCAGGCTGAAGGAGGCAGCCGTGTCTCTAAAAGACCTCTTACCCTCATCAGCACTTCCCTCCACGCTTTCGGCTTCCTCAACAGAACATCCCCGCTCGGAAAAAATAAAGAAAAAAAAGAAAGTGGCCGAGGAGGAAGAGAGCAACAGTAAAGCTAATAAGAAAAAGAAAAAGAGAAAACAGAGTCATGAACAGAGTCAGCAGCTGGACTGTGCAGGTTCTGCTCCTAATCAAAGCAACGGTGAGCACAGCAGCCTGGAGCGAGAGCACTCACAGGTGAAGAAGAAAAAGAAAAAGAAGCAAAGAAAAAACCCAGAGGAACAAGCATGAACTGTATTTTTATAACTAACTTTTCACTCTAATGGGCTGTTTCCTGTGTGATTCTGCCATCGTATGTAAATAATGTTACTGGTAAAAAATAAAATTAAAACAAAGAGGATAAAAGAGAACACCACTTCTTCATTAAACATCTTTACATACATTGTTTATGGTTATTTCTGAAATGGTTTTTACTTATTCATGAGTGTATAGAAAAAAAAGCATATCAAGACAGTGAGTTAAAAACAAGTACATGTCAAGTTTCACCTGCATTTTCAATTTGAGAATTTTACAAAACATTTTTTAATTGAAAACAAAAAAACACATTTTGGTGTTGATCTTTGAGTTCATAGTGTGCTGAATCTTCTCTAATGTGCTGCAATTACATGTGTATGGAGTTAAGAGTCAGTTTCTCAGACGTCATCGCTGTGGCCCCGTCTGCTGCTTTTTCTGGAAAAGTGCTGCCGCGGCACCCATCTGTCCCAGACACCCTCAGACTCCTGAGTCCCTCTTACTGGCTAGGAGAGGTTTCACTGTGCTGTGGAGACTATTTGAGTAGGCATGTAGGAGCTGATGTCTGTCGGTGAAGGTGAGAGGAGGTGAGACTGATGGCGTTCTGTCGTCTGAGATGAAGAATATAGCTCAAGGGTCTCTGAGGAAGCTGTTGACGAAAGTGAGGAAACGTCAGTTTGAAAGCTTGGGTCTCTAAACGTGTTTTAAAAGTGAGGAGATATAATCTACGGGTGAACAAGCACATGTTATAAATTACACTTATCAATTAAGCAAAAACAGCCAAAATGCAGAAGTGGTATGTGACACAGGAGGTAAAGTCCTTGATTGAATACCCTGAAGGAATCTTTTTTTCTTTCTTTTCTATGGTGTTATCAGTGTCACATCATGGTGGAGGAAATCTGACCCACTTTTCCTTTCAGGGTTGCTTCACTTCATGGAGGTTTGCTGAGGTGTCGTTCATGCGTAGATCTCTTAAGGTCCTGCAAAAGCATTTCTATCTGGTTGAAGTCTGGACTTGGACTAGACTGTTGCAACATTTTCTTCTTCTTATTATTTAAGTTTTTGGGGAGACATGCAGCAGATGGTCACAGGCCAGGAGTCGAGCCTCTGTACGTGGGCCGCCTGCCCTAACCATTGAGCTACCGTTGCAACAGTTGGATTCTTTTCTTTTTCACTCATTGCTTGATAGATTTACTGATGTGTTTGGGATAATTGTCTTGTCACACAATGCAGTTTTGGCCAAACTAGCTGTTACACTGATGACCTCACATTTATCTGTGGAGTACAGAGGGGTTCATGGTCAGTTAAATGACTGTGAGATGGCCATGCCCTGCAGCGACAACACAAGTCCCTCCACCACTGTGCTTACCATCGTAACACGTGTTTTTACTGAAACGCTGTGCTTGGTTTCCACCAGACATGGTAGTCTGGAAGCACTTTGGTCACGTTCTGTGAAAAGGACATTGAACCTGAAGTCTTGTGGTTTGTTCAGAAAACTTTGCAAACCTAACTCATGCTGCCATGTTTTTTTAGAGAGAAAAGCTTTTCTCCCAGAAAACCTTCCAGATGAGCCACATTTGTGTCGTCTTATTGTAACTGACTGTATCACACAGGTGTTGGGCTAGACGTGCTGGGATGTCCACTCCTGGGAAGATTAGTGGCTATCTGGGATGTTTTCCACATGTGAATGATTGTTTTGTCTGTAAGGTTATGGACACACCACCATTTAAAAAATGCTCTTGTAATGCTGCATTTTTTTTAACACACACTCAAATGCTCCACACCAACCAAAACTTCAGCTTTTTTTGAGGCACTCACATTCGCTGATGATAATCAAGCATAACTGATTAACAACACTTGACTGCTACTTACCATCTTTATTCCAATGAAAGCAAGAAGAGTGAGTGTATATTCCTGCATTTTGGTTTAGTTGTTGTGAAATAAATAAGGATATGGTGTGACATGTCATATCAGTGATGTTTTACTAGAAAAACACTGCAAGGACAAGACAGCAGATGTTCAGGTTAGAAAATTTCCTGTTTTTTTTTTTTTTTAAAAATCTAATCTGGTATTTGATGCTAGCAGCATGCTTTTAAAAGTGATTGCACAAAAACAAGATTTGCAGGGTGCTGCATCAACCTTTTTCTTGAGAACTGAGGGGATCACTTATGGAGGATTTGAAAGTAAGTGCCAGTTATGGACCACAGGAAAGACAGTTTTACACCCCTGGAGTCTTTTACTAAGAGCTATGTTGCTGTAATAGATGCAGAACTTGGTTTTGAGGTCCTTCGTGAAGAAAATGAGTACTAGATGGCAACATATTGCTTCCAAAAAATTGTCTACATATCCATCCATCCATCCATTACCTATGCCTGTTTTACCCTCTGCAGGGTCACGGGGATCTGCACGGGGATCCTATCCCAGCTCTCTGGGCCGAAAGGCAGGGGTACACCCTGGACAGGTCGCCAGTCCATCGCAGTGTCTACATATCACTTTGCATTTTTTCGTCTTTCACTTTCCCATATCTTTGTCTTGGAATTGGAGTTTGAACTTGAATCTGTGGATAATT
Source organism: Hirundichthys speculiger (assembly GCA_018398805.1). Classification (NCBI taxonomy): domain Eukaryota; kingdom Metazoa; phylum Chordata; class Actinopteri; order Beloniformes; family Exocoetidae; genus Hirundichthys; species Hirundichthys speculiger. The sequence goes on along the minus strand of JAGFBZ010000287.1, from coordinate 744,370 downwards.
ATTTGCTGACAATGATTTTCAGTCAGGTTTTTGAGCTCATGCAACGATTTCCATTATTGAATTTCCATCCAATGCTTGAGGGACATTCAGTACTGGTTTTCAGCGTCTTCTCTTCCTCAGATTTCTCTGGATTTTCCCCAAATATAATAAAACCCTAAGATCATTGTGACTTTTCATTGTCACATCTCGTCACATCGTTGAGCTACTTGTCCTAAAAGGATTTTGTATTTGACTCCGATCTGATTTTTTGTTTTATAGACCTCTCACTGTTTGTGTTTTTGTTTTCTCTGTGCCAACTTGCTTGTGCTGTGTTGCTGGAGCATGAGAGTACAGCTAATAGCTGGTTAGCTTGTCTTAGCTAAGTTCAGTTTAGAAAAACACAAAAAGAGAAACAGATCCTCTGGCTCTGTCCAAACTGATTAACAGTTCTGTCTACAAACATCTCTACATCATATCTCTGTAATCTACACACACACCACAGTGTTAAAAATGACCTTTTAGTGCAATAAGATACTATTTTCCGCTATTTCTTGGCAGACAGTGACTTTCTGGAGTTCAGTCATGGCTCTAGGCAACCAATTAAACTAAACTAGTCAACAACTAGTTTCATATTGAGGAAATATTACTATCAGTCTCTCTTTTAAAAATCTAATTCAACTAATACAGTTTCCAAACTATGTCACTTTGCATAGTGACTTTCACCGTAAACAAAATTGCTGATCATTTACATATTTTTAAGTAAATCAAATCACACTGGATTATTTCAACCCTAACTGCTTCAGAAGATGCCATTTCCGACACATTCTGAATTAAATGTAATGTTGAATGATAAAAGTTCCATTCAAATTGTCAAAACTTTTGTAAGGGGTGGGGTTTGTGGGAAACGTGTGTGATGTGGCGTACGGTCAGCCTCTACCTGTCACAGGCGTGTGTGGCTGCAGTTGTAAAGAATCGTCCTGTAAAGGTGGGTCTGTCTGTTCCTCAGGGTCTGCTGTGAGAATCTATGCAAAACAAAAATTCATGGACAGGACATCAAAAGTAGAATGACTGGGGCTCTGACGGACCGACAAACCCTGAAGAGGCCGTACCTGTCTGACCGCAGCCAGGCTGGTCAGGGTCCCCAGGCTGCTGGTGTCAGCGATGACCATGGCTTGAGAGAGCAGACTGGATGAATGGTACTGAGGGGAATCCGACTTGTTGTACACTATAATGAAGAGCAGATGAATGAATCCTTCATTCACATAAGATGCTTCACTTTTATGGTGCTGCCTGCGGCCTTACTGTGACATGGCAGCTGTGCCATGGTTGCCATGAACGGGCTGCTGGCCATGTGACTCTGAAGCTGCTGTGATATCGGCTGTTGGTGAAGCTGCTGCTGGAACGAGATCGGCTGCAGAGTTGTGAAGCCACCTCCCATGTTGTTTATGACAGGCACGCTCTGTGGCTGCGCGGAGGCTAAACCTGCAAATCGTCAGGCACAGACACCGCTCTCAGGAGTTTTCCTTCTTATTCTCACAAAGTAAAGATCTGAGAACCTGCTTTACCAATGAGAAGAGAGGACTCTCCCAGACTCATGACGCTGGGGACTGAGGCCATGATGAGGCTCTGTGAGGATGCAGGGGAGGGGGACAGACTGTGCAGGGAGGTCAGAGTGCTTACTGGGGGCAGTGGGCCACTGCTGGACACCTGTAACCAGTGGAGAGCATCGTTGTGATAGTAGCAGTCCACGCTAGACGGCCAGAAGGAATGGATTTATGACCACATACTCTCACCAGCTTGGGGTTATGGGTCTCAAGGAGTGTGTGGCTGGGCTCCAGTTGGACAGGACTGGCCATGACACCCCCCACTCTTTCCCCTCCGCCACCTCTAGCTGAACTCACAGTGTCACATGAGAGTTGCTGGCTGTATTTTGTACCTGCAAAGGAATATGTGTCGGGTCTCAGAACAAAGACAAGAACCAGTACAGTCATGTCTACAAGAGTATAAAGTCTCAAGAAGCCACAACAGCGTTGCCTCAACAGAGCACTCACTTATCTCCTCATAAATGAACCATTAATGTTCCATTTTTAACCGCAGTATGTGGCACTTCAGTCTTACTTGGACATTATCAAGGGTTTACCATGTTCAGGACTTGGTGGAAGGGTGGGATTAGAGGAGGAGGCTAACTGGTTGTTGAAAGGCGTGTCGAGGGCCAGCTTGTGACGGAAGGCTTCCTCTTTACGGCGGTTTGCAAACCAGTTGTACACTCGGACTTCGGTGACCAGATTGGAGCCCAGGCCAGCGAGCTGGGAGGGAGACACCCCTCGCTGGAGACACTCTGCCCTGGAAAAGGAAGATCCCACTGAAACATAGCAACAGGGCAAAACTGTCAAAATTAGGTAAAAGATGAAACCGAAGTCCTGTCTCACCTGTTGCACTCCTCCACCAGACCTTCTCTTTCCTCTTTGCTGGGGTTCTTCTGTCGTTCGTAGGCCTGGAAGAGGATCTGCAGGGATGCTGGGCCCCATTTGAACCTGTTCCTGCGCCCTTTCTTGCTATCGTCTCCTTGTTCCTCCCCAGGAGTAAGGCCATGCTTAGCATTGGTAAATTCTGGAATTAAATGGCATATTTGTTTCTTTTTTTTAAATGTATTTATTGTTGCTCTGTAAAACTGAAGGATCAGCATTTGAAAGAAGAAAAGCACAGTGCTCCACAGTGGTTTGTGTACTCACGCTGACTGATCTCGCCCCGCTTCTTGACGTACCAGGTGTACAGAGCAGCTCGCTTTTGGTTCTTCATTGGTGTACCTTTGTTGAGGTGCTGGGAGAGGTGGGACTGGTTTAGTCCCGTTGACTCCACAACCTTCTCTCTGAGGTAGGTTGTGCTGCTGCATGTAGCTTTTCACTATTTTTGCAACCTGCCAGGGATCCTCCCTGTTGGAAAGCGGGGTAGTAACTTCATTGCATTTACCCAAGGACAATACTTCAGAGATGTTGCCTGATGAAGCAACTGGATACTCATATCCCCTATACCCGTTTTCAGAGGGGAGGTAGTTAAATCTGGACAGGTTGCCGATCTAAGTGAAGATTTTTCATTTTATGTTTCATGTTTTTTTTATTTTGCTGAATGTTTAATTTGGCAACAACAGGTCCTTGTTCCAGCTACAGCTAAGGCCTTTCTCCGTGGAGTTTGTATGCTCTACCCAAGCTCGTGTGAGTCTTATCCCACAGTCCAATAACATGGGAGTTAGACTGATTGGTGGTTCTAAATTGCTAGTACTACTGAGTCTGAGTTTGTGAAGCTGTTTGATTTGTCTTGGTGTGGTCCTGGTGACCTGTCCAGGGTGTACCATGCCTTCTGCCTGGTGGTAGGGTGGATAGGCTACGACAGACCTACATGACCCTACATGACCCTAAACAAAAGTGAAGCAGGTATGGAAAATGAACAAAGGAATTTTTATTAAATGAATTAGTGTATCAAAACTTTGTTTTTCTGTTCTTTTCTCTCTCTCTTTAATCATGTCAAGACCCACTCATTTTATTTGTGGATAAAACTGTATAAACCTAGCTGACTCTTCAGCAACCACAGCAGAGACATGCTCCTCTGATGGTTCGGCACTATGAACCCAAATGATCTATTATATCGTCAGAGGGACAACGCCAGTGCTTTTACTATGTTGCCTTATTTAAAACAGGGAAGAGCTGTGGCAATGTTAGACCTAAAGTATGTACACTCAGAGGGACGTTACAGAGAGGCTTATTGACAGAGAGAGATAAGGGAAACCTCATAGGTGCAAAGTCCAACTCTTTCAGATCACTGGAGGGAAAAAGCATGTGAGTGGTTTGTTAGGCCTATTTTAACACTGAGTCTAAAACAGTTAAAATACACAATTATAACTCTAACTTTGTCAGGTACAAGTCTGAGAAATTAATGCTTTAGTTTTTACCATTGTGTCAGTTATATCTAATTTTTTTTAACATGATATGATGAGTTTTGTTTTCATCACAACAATTCTTATAAATGCATTAAAGGTTAAAAAAACATGCATGCACTCCAAACATTCCAAATTAGATCTTAGAACTGAATGGCAAAATGTTGCTCGAGCATTGTGCTTAAGCAACAGCAGCTCATGACCAACCCAACTCCATTAATCTTCACCTACCTGCATGCATGCAGCTTATTTATTAAGAAATGGCAGGGAATAATGATGGGGGTGGGTAATTAGTAACCAGCATAGGAGGAACCCTCTTTAAATTCGACTCAGAAGCCAGATTCCAGAGAGCGAGAGAGACGGAGGAGCTTGTAAAGGAGGGAGGATTTTAGAAAGAGAGGGGAACCCAGCTTAATAAGATAAAAGGACAGGTGATGTACACAGGTAAACTGTTCTTTCACTCTTCAAAGGGGCTTGGGTTTGTTAGACCAACAACAGAAGAGAGGAGGCTGCTGTCAATTTTCAAATTTAACCCGAGGTCCTACTGGAGAAAATAAGTGCTGTGAGGGCAAAGCAGTTAGTGAAACATTAAGATGTTTTCTGTTTTGTTGCCATGGAGCTTCCAGAGAAGTATGGGATCTACTCACTGCAGTAACTGGTCGACTCCAGCTCTCAGCTTGGACGCCTCCTCCGGAGAAAGCTTTTCCAGTTCTCGGAATATAGGCGGCGGGAAATCCATTTCTCCCTCCTCTGAGCTCTCTCCATCCCCCCTCTCTCCCCTCTCGGCACCGGCACTTGCCCTGTTTCGCTCCAGTTCCCCCATGGCTTGGACCAAGATATCCCGGGACAGTCCAGATTCCAACAGGGCCGAGATCAGCTGCTCCTGAAGGGCCGTCAAACGGCTCGGCTCGCCTTGGCTGCCCCGGTCCTCTCTTCCCCCTCCATTAGTCTTATGTCTCACCTCACTACTTCCTCACAAACCAACAGTGCTCCCGTGCACTCTGCCACACTCAAACGGCAGCCACACAGCCAGCGTTGGGCCTCATTATTTTACCTGCAGTCCCTCGTCAACTTAGGAGAAATTTTCATTAGGAGAGTATTTTCATTTTCTCTCTGCTGATTTTCTTCCCGATGTGTCCTGAGCCGCCTGGTTTTAGCTCTCCACCTGCTGTTTTGCTTTCAAAGGTCAATTTTCTTTTTTTTTCAACCTTCCTCCTCTTCACCCCCTCCTCCTTACAGGCGCCCTGTGAACTTTGTCCCCACTCCCTCAGTCCCCAACAGTGACCAAAGTGCAATTTAAAAGCAATGAATGAAAGTGAGGGATGTTACATATGCAGAGACCTCAGCGTAGCTCTTAAAACAGATGACTGAGAAGACGTCGAAAGAAACCATAAATGAGAAGCTGCGAATTGTGGATCACTTATGCCCACATGATTTGTATTTTATTGTGAAAGAGAGTTTTGGAACGCTGAGGCTTTTTGACTTTTCTCTTTGACATGCAGGGTTTTCCACTTCTGTTAACAAAGAGGGTTTAAAAAGCTTGAGTAAAGCTCAGGTTTAGGTCAACGTGGAGCATATTGCAAAAAACTGCAGATCAAACACGATGTGATTTGTCCCATGTGTCAGTAGAGGGCACTATTGCGTCATTGATGCCCCAGTTTCAGGATGCGCCCCTGTTATGGTGCCACAGCTACTTAACACAATGGGCTGTACACTGTCAGAGTTGAGAAATATCGCAAATATATTGCTATGAAAAACAAAAAACACACAAACAAAGCTAAGAGTTATATTGTTCTACAGGAAAAATAAATAAATAATGGGTAGGAATGATAGGATAAAGAAATAAATTATGTAGAGTGTTCGATGTATCCCTTTGATTTGATGTTATGGAATAATTACCTTTTCTTGGTTTTTTTTAAACTTGAACTGGTGCAATGAAGACTGAAGTTTGTCCTAACAGGATTTAGGAAAATGATCCCAAGTGGAAGTTGTACCTTACAAGAGCCCGTGCTTTATGTTTTAGAAGCGTACCTTGTTGTATCACTGACTTGTTCCAGTCAGGTGTACCTTTGAGCAGGTTAGAACATTCAACGGCCCCCACAGGTGGCATTAAACTGAAATTTTTTTACTGTAATTGTTACCACAGGTGTCCATATCTGCTTCGATCCAGCTCTTATTTTCAGTCAAAGAAAGTTGGCAGGAATGAGAAGTTGGAAGGAACTGCAAGGGAAAGAGGACAAAACTTAAATGGGCAAAAACCTCAGAGACTTAATGTTGTCTTTTATCTTTCCTATCTCTTTTAAAAAAAATGGTCACTTTCTCTGCCTGGATCACCCTATACCATCCTCGGTTTGAGCCTATCAGCACCTTTTTGTGGCAAGCTCTTGTTACCGCACCCCACCCTTGGGAAGATGGCATTATACTGTATTTGGAAGGGTAACAGAGCTCCCTCTATCTCCATGAGGCATGCCACTGACCTGTAATTAAGTCCCATTGTGCTATTCAGAGGAAACTCCTCACCCAAACGGACAGAGGGCAGTGTGTGTGGACTTCCAACAGCTCAGATACGGCTGTGACTAATGCTCAACCACACAAGCTGGGTTTATCAAAAAGGAACACATGCAGCACACATTAGGGCTTGCATTTTCCCTCTCCAGAGAACTCAAAGCTACGCTGATTGAGAATGAGACACAATCCGCACTGTCCATCTCTCATTAGTGAACTATTGCTTGGCGCTTCTGTGTGTGTTCTCGCCGCTAGCTCTTGCTCACTCTATCACTGCCTCAGCCTAGTGTGCTGCCCCTCCGCCCCCCTCACCACCACCCTCAGCCCCGCCATTCAACCCCATTGATCATGCATGCAGAAATTTAACACACCCCTTAATTCCTGTCCAAATAGACCCTGTCCGACTTCCAAAGCTTCATCTGTTCATCTGCAGAGAGCAGGCCTGCGTGCAGGCAGGACACTGGCTACAGCGCTCAGTGAAGATGGACGGTGTTGGGAGAGGACAATCACAAATCTAAATCTGTGTCTGCACACTCTGTGTTGCAGTCTCTGAGCTTGCAGTGTCTCTGTAAGTTATGAGTGCATTGTGGGGACAAAATCTGCCCTGTATATTTGCTTGCGCTAATGGCTGGCAGCGTTAATATGGTCTGAGGAAAGGCTAAATGGACTTCAGAGGTTGCTCCTAACTTCCAGTTAGGAGTCTCACTCTCATGCTGGACAGCTTACAGTTTGTACCCACCTTAAATCATAGCTGTTATTGCCTGTATTTGAATTACTCAGGCTATTGATTGGCCTTAACATTAGTTACCAGATCACATGTTGAGTCAGTGTTGAGAAGATTAGCTGGAGCTGGCTTTGGTACTAATTAAATACTTAAAGCCCCAGCAATGAATGAGCACGCAGCACACAAACGCCCTGTTATACTGCGTTGCATAAGCCGGTTTGCCATATAAAAGGTGTATTAAGACAGACAGATATGTTTTGCTGACGCTGCATTTGAAGACACATCAGCTGTTCACTTCCAGTGATTTAGCAAGAAGTCTGTTCATAAGTTGTAAGGTTTAATGAAATAGCAGGTATTAAATGAGATAATATCAATATTGCAACAGGAGATGAAAAACTAAAGGTGCAATTATGAACCAAGAGCAACCATTCAAGCTCCCGCCACATTATTGAAAACACAATAAAGCCCGAACCTAGTTTGGTAGTGTTTCAAAAACGAAAGTTAAACCTGTTGCTTGAACAGTTTTAAAATCTCCATGAAAGAGGCTAGGATATAACCACAGGCTATTTCCACCACAGTTTACCTTCTTTATCTGTATAATCTTTCCCGATATCGCTTTATCTCAACTGTAAAGGTGTCAAAGTAGTCAAAGTAACCAAACTGTGACCGGAAGTTAGAATATTCTCTCTTCATAATAATAATGGTTGACTACTTTTCATTTTAAACCAGACAAAGACGGACGTCGGAAACTTCAAGCTTTTATTTATTTCTATTGAATGTGATGTCTAAAACTGAAACCTCTGTACTCTCTTAAAAATGCAAAGATTAAAACTGTGCTTCACTTCAATTTGGGCATATCTCAAACTTTGCTGTGCCATTCATTCAATACCCCCCCCTCAACTATGTATGTATGTGTGTGTGTGTGTGTATGTGTATATATATGTATATATATCTATATATATATATAATATATATATATATATATATATATATATATATATATATATATATATATATATATATATATATATAATAACGCTTTATTTACCTCACTACTGATATGTGCTGGTCTGATGCCTGTTTGGTACATGCTCCATAATAGTTGAGTAAAATGACAGTGGATAATTATGCTGATTATATTCAGATTACGTGGTCATTTTTTTAGTAAGAAACTATTATATTGTTAAATCATTTTTTAAGTAATTTTCTCCTGCAACAACTAGTTAAGTTGATACATTATTGTCTATTAGCTTCAAAGAACATCACAGGGAATTTCCAAAGACGTGGCAGGTGCTGCCCACTCGAGTACCAGTCGACATGGTCTCTTTTGTTTTGTCTTTCTTTGAGAAGCCCGCCAACAGGCTTTTATTTTGAAAAGCTCTACCGGAAGCCGTTTGATCGGCACTGGCTAGCTTAGCGGCCGAGCCGCGTGCCCGGGCTGGTGGTGGGATGAGAGAGGGACAGCAACGGGGACTGAGTGAGTGGAGGAGGTGGAGTCTGCCCCAGCCCGCATCTGGCCCGCTCCCCTTTCTGTCACCCCGGGCCAAACCCGCCCAGCTCCTCTCACTCACTCTCCGCCTGTTTTCCCGCACGGCTCGGCCCGGACTCACACACACATATACACACACTCCGCGAGGACTCGGAATGGAGACGGAAGGGAGCCAGAGCAGCCTGTCCACCACGGATTCCCCTCACGACCCCTGGTAACGAAAAAAAAAAAAAAAAAAAAAAAACAACAAACAAACAAAAAACAACAAACTTGGTTTGTTGAACTTTCTGTCGCAGCTCTGCTCACTGAGCTCAGAAACAAACCTGCTATTCTGCGGGAGGACTCACACCTCCACACACTCAGCCTCCATGGAAAACTGAGATGATACACTGAAAATCCGCCTGTAGCTCCGTTGTTGCTCTTTTTAAAAAAAACTTAAGTAATATCTTTGTCATTGTGGTGTAAGAGCATAAATATTTAACTCGTTTTGTTGACTGCGTAAACATGAATATTTTCTCTCTCTCTCTCTCTTTTTACTTCCACAGCAAAATGTTCATAGGTGGACTCAGCTGGCAAACAACACAAGGTAAATCTTTTTCCACCACTAGCTCTACTCAAGTGTCACTGTATCTTTAGAAATCACAGCAGGGATGGATTTAGGGGTGTATAATGTTTTTTTTTTAAAGACATGTTTCTTAATATTTCTCTTTGTTTTCATTGAAATCGTTTGCTCCTGAATGAATGCCCCCATTCAGAACTACCATATACCACAGAATGAGTCTTAAAAGTTTGTTAAAAGTATCATGAAATTATTAAAATTTGGAATTGCGTGAGGGATTGTATTTGGAATTGTTTTTTTCTGAGTCCTGAACACATATACTTTTGAATTTAATAAAATAAAATGTGATCTTTGGTGAGGAAAAATCTCAGCGGAGTGACTCTCCTTGATAACTTTTAATCAAAAATGTTAGCACTTGTTTAACCTCTTGGATCATCCCCCGGTATGAATGTGCCCTCACTCCACCTTGTTTTGTTTCCCAGAGGGTCTGAAGGAGTACTTCTGCAAGTACGGCGAGGTGAAAGAGTGTATGGTGATGCGAGATCCGGTTACTAAGCGCTCGAGGTGAGGGAGCCGCGAGCCCGGCTGCTCCGCTGGAGCTGAAAGTTTATCCGGCCTCCGCGATTCCTCTCTGCTCATAATGTATCATTACATGTCAACATCAGTTCCTGTGTCAGTAACGCCTTCTCCCCCGATGTCTGCAGAGGGTTTGGATTCGTCACCTTTGTTGATCAGGCCGGCGTGGATAAAGTTTTGGCTCAAACCAGGCACGAGTTGGACTCAAAAACAGTGAGTTCTCTGTGTTTCACCACTGGCTAATCCCATTGCTCAGTGTTTGATTAGTGGATTTTCCAATAATCCGCGCGAGAGGTGTAACATTGCTGCATTTTAGTGTGTTTACCAAGGTTTGACTGCGCCGATGTTTTCCCCACTCTGTGTCATTAATGCACAGTACGGCCGCAGGCTGCACCTCAGACCTGAACACTTTACATGATAAAGTCGTTAGTCAGACACATGGGGGGGAAAGCGCTCCCTCGTCTCTCTTCTGCCAAACAAGGCAAGAAAATGTCACCCAGTGTCAATTTCCATAGAAACAAGGGGAACAGGATGGGGGTTTTATTCGCTGCCAATCTTTGATTTGGCCTCTTGGAAGAGTGAACCAAGGCTGTTTTTATTCCTTGCCCCAAGGGCTAGAACTGACCTGAAAAAAGTTTCTCAGCGGAACAAGAAAACGTAACCTGAAACCATCTAGGTGTGAAAGCGGATACAATCAAACTCCGGCGAGCTTCCTGTTGATCTCATGGAGAATAAAAACTGCGATTTTAGTGATGATTAAGTCAGCGGCAGACATCAGGTCCTTTCACCTGTGTGAATTGCAACTTGAAATGTATTAACGGCCTGTGTTGCAAAGTGTGTGTGATTGTGTATGTCTCTTTTTGTCAGTAATGAATGTGGGCTGGTCTGGGAACAATGTGGCCTGTTGGTCGCCATAGGGACCACTGCCCCCGCCTCTCTCCTCAGTGGGAGTGGTGATGGCTGCGGGTTAGTCACTGTATTGAAATGAGGGTAGTCTATTTCTTCTTTCCCCTTTTGTGCTTTGAGCAACGCACCTTTGCAATTATTTAAAAGATGAGTGGCGGTTACGAAGATGGAAATGGAGAGGGAAAGATACATTGGTTGTTCAAAGTTTTAAGGACCTGAGCAAATTTTTTGATATAATGGATTCAAAATAATCAAGGCTGGAAGTTGATCTGAAAGAGAGGTCAGACTGATTTTTGTTTTTTTTTTTTTTTTTCTGGTTTGCCTTGTAGACCAATGCTGTTGTGTCACTTGCAGCCATGACAGCTATGACAAGTAGGGCCATCATGGTTGGACGCCACTAACTCACCATGGGGTTTGTTTCCATAGCGACATCCCCCTCTCCCTCCTCTCTACCATAGTTGACAAATGGCTCTGTCGCAAAAAAAAAAGAGAAAAAGTTAACAATGCACATCATTTACAACCATGTCATAGCAGAAATCAAGACTGCATAAACAGCCAGAGAGAGTGTAGGCTCTGATAACAACAGCTTATCCTCTCATTGGCTCTACTGATCGACAACTGGTTAAGTTCACTTGCGACAAAACTTCACAGATGACAAGTTTGTCTCATTAATTCCTCTCAAATTGTTCATTTTTATGTTTGCCATGGTGGGGCCCTTTCTGGCTGGTCCTTAGGTGTGTCTGGTGGCGTTTGTCGGTGGCCCGTGGCGGCCTCGGCGACCATGTGTTTGGCGTGGAGAGGGCTCAGTGATCAGCCACAGGGGCTGGACGGTGAGTAGAGTAGGCCTTTCAGACTGCTCCCCCTCCCGCGCAGGCAGGTTATCCTGTTAGCGAGGGAAGAGAGAAAGGTTCTCCAGTGGCAACAGAAAGAATGTGCCATGCTGTGACTGACTGAACCACGCCGGCGCTGGAATTAACAGAGCTTTGCACAGCCGTGACGCTGAAGAGCAAATACGGTGCTGCGCAAGAATTTATTGGTGCTTATTCTGTCGGAGGACAGATGCGGTCCAGTTTTGACCGGTGCAGTACAGCGCAAGGTTTTGCTGTGATTTACGCAGCTGCTGCACAAACAGTTGCCCCCCCCCACCCTCCCCCCCGGGTGTCCTTCCAGCTTCCCGCAACAACTGATGCAAGGTGCACCTTTGTGAGGCAAAGTTTCCACTCAGAGGAGAGTTTCGTAACAAAGACGCGCGGCTCTTCACAGAGCCGCATCAGGCATTTGTTCTGACCCCTCAGCTACTTCCACACTGAGCTGAGTGCTCCAAGTTGGGGGAGGGTGGTGGTGGTTGAGGGGGGGGTAGGATAACCCCATCTGTGATTACTATGGCTCTCCTAACTAATAGGATTGGAGTCATCAAGCTTGAGTTGTTCCTCTGAGATCTTGAGTGCTGCCCAATCGGCAGGTTGCGTTAAGTGCGGTCCCAGCTCCGGCTGTGACGGGCGGCGCACTCAGCCAACTGTTGCATAGCTGGGATGTAGCGGGTTAAGGGGGATTGCCCTGATTTCATAAACCTCTCCTGGAATTACATTCAGCTTCTTCCCTGTTACCTTACAGTGAGCGGGGAGAGTGGCCCCATCACCTCAGAGACTTTAAAGTCATTTCACACATTTTTATTTTAGAGGATGTGTTTCTGCCATCTTTCTCAGAACAGTCAATCGTGTTTCACAAGTTTCTTTTTATATCGATGGTTTATTTATAGTTATGATGGTGTGTCTTGCTTCACAAAACGTGTTTCAGGGTATGTGTTCAAGAGGTTTCAGAAAAGATTTCATGTCAAAAATGTTTGTATGCAAACATCTTAAAGTGATATTTTAGGTAAGTACAAAATTAGATAAATGTGAAAGAAGCTAAAAGAAACATCTCTGTGTATATCTCTTAATTTTTACTCTGATCAACATTGTTTCCCAAGGGGGAAAAAAAAAAACACATTTCACTGATGCGGCAACTTCATCTGTTTAATGTCCACAGTTTCCTCCCCTTGGATGTGCTGTGGGCTGCCATTTGTTTGATTTTGTTTGTTTGTGTGTGTGTGTGTCTGTTTGTTTTTGAATGTGCACAGGAGTGTTGGACATCAGGAGGGTTGGTGACCGGAGGTGACTATCAGAGTAGTCTAGCCACCATAGAGACTAAACAGTAGACTCTGCATCTGATCCTAAAGTCTTAGCCTATAGTCTTCTCACTCTGCTCTCTAGAACAGAAGTAAAAGAAACAGATAAGACAATCCAAACTGCGGTGATGTCAACTCTTATTAGAAACAACACTTTAGCCCTTACTCTGGTAAACGCATGTGGTTTACCATAGAGGCTCTAGCTCTCTACTGTAGTTCAACTGTACCCTCTCATGGTTACGGACTAATCATAGCGCTGTACTGTCTCACCATCTGTTAGTGTAACAGCAGTACAGTGTGGCGTAGTCTAGTTGTTCTCTAGCTCTGTTAGACCAGTATAGACTAATATAGCGGTCTCAAATTCCAATTTTTACAGCCTGTCCATGATTGCATCCTCATAGCGTGGTGTGGGTCTTTTCTCCAGTCTTAACCCTGGTGAAGCTCATTGGGCTTCTCCACATCATGGGCTAGTTTACCATTTTACAAGCCCAGTTCAGAAAAACCTCAGGATGATATGGAAAACGTAAAAAAAAAAAAAAAAAAAAAAAAGACAATTTTTTAATTTGCTTTGACTTTTATTTGTTTGCAAACAGTATGATTTTTCCAGTTTTCTTGTCCACTTGATTTTATTTGTTCGTGCAGATCGTTTGTTGCGTTCTAGGCCTGCAACACATTCCAGAAAAGTTGGGACAGTCAAGCTTTTAGCACTTTGTAGTGTTGCCCTTCCCTCTCACGACACTTGAAGGACTTTCTAGTAATGAGGATACCAAGTGATGAAGCACTTCAGGTACCTTCTTTTCCTTCAGCCGTGCCTTTGTGTTCAGACTGCGGTTTTGCGTCAACTTGTTGAAAAATGCTCGGGCATCCCTGGAAAAGATGTGATCCTCAAGGCAGCACGTGCGCTTCTACAATCACTGAGTACTTTTTTTGCATTGATACCATCACAGAGGTGTAAATGACCTTTGCCAAGGGCACCGTTACAACCCGATACCATCACAGAGCCTGGTTCTGGACTTGTTGCCGATAACAGTCTGGATTTGTGTTTTCATCTTTGATCAGGGAGAAACGCTGCCGATCTCTTCTAAATACGTTTTGTGATATTGTTTTGTCTGATCACAGTCACGTTTCCTTTCTATGATAGTTCATTTCAGATGCCTCTGAGCCCAGAGATGCGATCACTGCCTCTGGACAAGGTTAACATGAGACTTCTTTTTCGCATCATAAAGATTTAAGTGGCATTTCTGAATGTAGCTGTATTGTAGTGCTTGACAAAGGTTTCCCCAGAGTAACTCCTTTCCCATGCGGTTATATCAGCTATTGATGAATGACGGTTCTTGTTGCAGAGCCTTCTGAGGGAGCAGAGATCACAGGTGTCCAGCTTAGGCTTGTGCCCTTTACGCACTGAAAATTCCCCCAGATTCCTTGAATGGTTTAATGATATTGTGAACTTCAAAAGGGGAACGTTTTCTATGGAAAAATAGGATGATGAATGTTCTGAGAAGCATTGTCTCTCATTGATATTGCTTTTCTACCAAGTCTTTACTCCAGCAACCTGTTGATATCATATGTTTGAAATAACATATTTTCTTTTTTCACTTCCTTACAATAAATAAAATGCGTCTATAAAAACTTTTATTGGAATGAGTTTCGGGCCTGAAATGTGGTTATAGATGTTAATAACAAACAAAAAGCTGATGGGAAAAAAAAAACATGAAATGTAATGGGTTCAAATTGTCTGCACAGAAATAAAAGTCAAAGTAAATGTAAGATTTACAGCTTTTTTGCATCGTCCCAACCTTTTCTGATTTGGAGCTGTATTTAAGCTGTGGCACTGAGATTTTTTTTTTTAAATCAAAAGACTTACACTGGTAAGAAAAATCAAGCTCATCTTTCTCCTTGTTATGCACATGTAAGGAACGGCAGAGCAAAGGAAGATCTGGATCATCTGAAAGTGCTCAGGACGATGAATGGTCCCCGTTGTTGTCACCGCTTCCGTCAAAAATCTGTGAGAGGCAAAAGCGAGAGCGCAAGAAACAAACAAAACTGCGTCACGCAGCCGTCAGCGTGGCATGATTGACAGCTCCCGTCTTGGTTCTTCCTGCCTCCTCGGTCCTCTCACTCGCTCCCCAACACGCTCTCGGCCCTCCTCGCCGAGGAGGTGAAGTGTGTTTGTGATTGTGGTGCCCGTGTGAGATTCCAGGAGATCACATGTCACAAGCTGGTGACGATAGAGGCTGGAAACACTGGACATTCCCAGGCATTCCACCTGAGCCCTCGCACACAAGCAGGCTTACAAGTACAAAGGTGTCCATGTTTAAAACACAACTGAACTACAGACAGAAAAGCTGTTGAAAATAGAGCTGAAGCACAGCGACATGTGTTCATAATGTGTGACTCAAGAAGGGAGAACAGGCCTTTATTAACCTGAGCCAGGTTTTCACAAGACTTCATATTGCTGAAGCTTAAACTGGCAGAAAATGTAGTTGTTTAGGATAAGTCATTTACTAAACAAAATCTGATAATAAACTGAATTAGATTTCTTGATTATCTAAGTTAATTTTTTCTTCCGCATTAACAAACTAAGGAACTATAACAAGGGTTCTCGTGAAAGAGGTTCAAAATTTGCTTAAAAGTCACAAACTCTAAAGTAAAATATATAAAATCATAAATCATAAACTCTTTGTGTACAAAGAAACGATTTAAATCAGCAGTCTCCATGGTCGCTGTGTTATATCTTAAATTTTGCGACATTGCTTTTAATAAAAGCTACTGTGTTTTGGTACTGCGACCAAAACTTTTGCAAATCTTTTTGAGTAACTTTGAGAGATGGCTATACATTTATGACACATTCTGTTCAGTAAAAAAAAAAAAGTACTAAAATGTGTAGTAAATACAACGAGAGCGGCTACAGCCTCACACAGCAGCAGCAGCGCTGTAAGGAACGCTTACTGCAAACACAAACGTAGAAACGACTGATTCAGCCATGTTCAAACACTGCTGGTTAACGTTGGTAGTCAGATCCTTCACACTGAGAGTGTACAAGCATCTTTTGTACTCAAACTGGGCAAAACACTACAGACAAAACCCACAATTTTATTTTATTTTTTATCAATTTATTTTTTTAAACTCGCGCTCCATTTTCAGGTTTGGGGCTGTTTTGCTTTTGTGGAAAAATCCAAAATGTAAATGTAGCTCTTGTCAGTTGGGTATTTGATTATATAATGTATCGTTTTATTTTTTGAACATTAAATTTCAGATTATTTTTGCCCAGAAATTGTAGTTTCCTATTTAGGAAAAATTCTGGACTCGTCTTTTCAGACCACGTCCTCAAAGTGAGTTTTTGCCCTCATCAGTAGAACTCACACATACTCAACTTTACACTTTTATTGTCTATATTCTCAAATTTATAAAGGGTTTTTTTTTTTTTTTTATTATAACTTTATATATGATATATATTCAATTCTCCCAAACATAGCTGGAAATGATAAAAATTTCCTTGAATTTAATACATCACCAAAGTAAAAAAATTATTATTGAGCGTGACTTCATCTGATGTTTAGATGTGCTTCTGGAAATAAAAGCTAATGGATATATATTCAGCTAGATATTTTCATGTTAAATTTTCTGAAGGTTTTTCTGGTGATATCTGATAGTAACAGATTTTCCTGTCGTGTTGTGTATCAAAGTGTGTTGATTTTAGCTCATACTATGCGTGTGGTGTTTCCTGTGTGGTTGCAAATGCAATTTATTTAATTAAATTTTTTTCTTATTTTCTATTTTTAAGCAGAAACAGTTTCAAGAATGAAAAATAATTATTTTTACTTAGAACAGGTGAATGCATGCACCAAGGCAAATCCTGATCCTGAATTACGCCTTTATTTCAGAGTTTTTTAAGGCTTTAAAGGCGAGACTCTGATGTCAGAGTCAGCTAAGGGAAAGCGAGAGCTTTGCTGGTCGGCCTGTATCAGAGCTCTTCTCTAACCAGTCCTCCCTCTGTCTGTGTCCTCTCTTGTAGATCGATCCAAAGGTCGCCTTCCCTCGAAGAGCTCAGCCCAAGGTGAGTTGAATTGTCTCTTCGGGTTGCGCTGCATGTGCAGCTGAAACAGTAATGACTTGTTTCAGTCTCTTTTCTGAGCTGATTACATGTGTGAGGAACAACAAAAACTTTTACAAACTTCAGTTTTTAACCCACATAACTGCTGTGTTCTCCCTGAACGATCGTAGTGCCTTTGTCTTTTCTAGAAACGTCATCTCGCTTTGAAGGAATATCTTTGTAAAGAAAAACTATTACTTTATGAGCTTAAACACGACACCAATACTTTTTTAAAGTAATTTTCATCAGTGAGAACAAAAGACCAAGAACTGTGGGTAGATCTGGATCAGGGATGCTGGTCCTGCGGGATGTACATTTAACTCTTTTTATCATATTTTCACTGCTGTGTGTCAGAGTCAAACTTTGACTCATGCTGGTGTGTAGCACTGTTGTGATGATCAGTCAGGTAATTCATTAATTAGTTGGGTTTTATCAGTTAATTCTTTGTTTTTCATTTAAAATTTTAAGCAAAAGATAGCTAAAAGATAATTTTGCCACTCTGCCACTCTGAATACTAATATATTATTTCTTAAGATTGGCATGCAGAAAGGCCCAACATGGAGTTATCTAAAAGTAACAGATACAGACAAAGCTCCAGATGCAGTTATTTCTAATTGATTTAGTTCATGAGTGCCTCTCCTCGGCTTCCAGCTGGTGACTCGAACCAAGAAGATCTTTGTGGGCGGCCTGTCAGTGAACACAACTATCGAGGATGTGAAGCAATACTTCGACCAGTTTGGGAAGGTGAGTAATGTTCAATCAGATTGTCATGAAAACATCATAAATTGCGGTCAGTATTGAAATAGGAGTAACTTTGTCAGTCCGAATGGACTTGTGTAAGTTTTTTTTTCTTGGTGGCATCAGAGCAGAAACAAACCCACAGCAGCTCTCCTGGTTCTGTTTCACCGCAACTTCTCAGAGTAAAAACTTCACTTTGAGTCAAGAGACTGCCCGGAGATGAAGGAGTTACAGCATGGAAGAGGAGGAGGGAGAGAAAAGGGCCGGTGGAGAGCAGGAAGAGGAGAAATAACGAGGCTGTGAGGCGACAGACGAACTCAGGGGGACTAGAAGAGGGCACGGAGGGAGGTGGTGGTGGGGGTAGAAAAGTTTTGTACTGAGTGTGTGGTTGATGGTGAGGAAGGAGGAGGGATTATCAGAATCTGAATTAATCTGATGTAACAGCTGCTACTACCCACAGCCCCCTCCTGGCCCGTTACCGTGGTGACCTGGCTTGCCCATTGTCCTCAAGTAATTCTGAGGGTGAGGGGTTTTGTTCTGGAGGAGGAGGATGAGGTGGTGTTCGGGGGGGTGTTAGGACGACTGTGTTGGGGTGGGGGTCAAATCAGGAGTTTAGTAACAGTAAATACAAGTTGTATCATTTTCAAATTTTAACAAACTCCTCCAACATTTCACATAGATGTTTGTTTTTTTCTGTAAATTATTCTCTTTTCAAACTTTTCACAAGTTTCTCATATATAATTTATAAAACTGTGAGCAGCTTCAGGCAGAGAATAGATGATGGGCTGACAAAAGCACTGACTAAGGAGAGGGGGGGGGGGCCTTGTGGAGGCGTAAGAGAGGGAACTGGGGCAAAGATGGTGTGTACTGGGGGGGTGGAAACAAGGACCATTATGCCTCTATACAAAGCTAGGCAAATATTTTTCTAGTTTGTTCAGAAGTTATCTGCATACTGGACATTTCTGGATTGTTCCCACTAAATATCAGTTCTAAAGTCAAAGTCACCATCAGCATTTATGTGTTATTTGGGGGACTGTGGTGGATGCATTTTTGGTGGATTTTGCCAAAATTAATTAAAAAAAAAAAAAAAGGATAGAAATCATTCAAAAGTTTTTAGCGCGGTTCAGGTGGACAGCCTGCACCTTAAGCCCTTGAAACTTCTAGAAGTCAAAGACTGCTTTTTAGCCGCTACGCTTCTGACTGTGGGGCACTTTATTTTCAGCGCCAAAAAGCTTGGGCCTCGAGTTTCTCTGTGCTCCCTCTTCAATCATAACGTCTAGATGAATTTTTGCCGAGAGAGATATCGAGGGATGGACGATGAAATGCGGGCTGCAGCCATCCATGGAAGTTCCTGATTAGACTGCCTCACTGGACCTTTTGTGTCCCGTCCTGGTGAGGACAAAGGAGTGCGGAGAGGGATGGGCGGCGGATAGCAGGGAAGATGAGAGTTAGGGAGGGAAAAAAAGGATGAGATGGAATATTGTTTGGCGGTGCGCCACCAAAAAATGCCCAGTGTCTGAAATATCAACCAGAACGACTGTGTTTGAACTTAGTTCCAGTGTTTTGCTTACGTCCTCCAGGAGGATGTGTGAGAACTTTTAACTCGTATTGTAGAGGATTCCCTGTTTGGGCCTTGTTAGATTGATTCTGGTGTATATTCTTTTTAGGGGGTTGTTCTCCTGAAACTTCCTCAAATATTCTGGAAGGGTTAAGTAAAAAATATTACAATTTTTATTATTATTTGCAGACGTTTCAAGTTTTATGCAATGACCAAATGACAGGCTGGAAGTGAAGAGTGACTTGAGAGGCAGACTAAAAGGTCCCATTTCACACTGACACTCTTCTCTCACCTTTGACCTTTCAGTGGGCAAAATGCCCTTGGGGGTTCACACACACACACACGCACCCACACACACATCACCGAAACACACACACTGTCCTATTACTGCCACTCTTATGTGACTGTGACAGATCACTCTGTGGAACATATCCAGTAAACTTATTATAGACCAGGAGGACGGATGAATTTACCAAATGTTTATGTGGACCTCCGCGTTCAGACTGGAGTATAAACATGTCAGCTTGTCACTAGAGGAAGTAGGAGAGGAAAATAAAAGTCAGAGAAAGAGTGGGTCAGCTTTAAGTGTGTGTGTGTATTGAATAGACACCTGTGTCTATGCTCCATAAAGGGAGGCTGGGCCGAAGGGAGAGGTCAAAGGGAGAAGAGGAGGAGGAATTATGGCTGACTGTGCCAACAAACAAAGCCTCCAGGCCTCTTTGTTCTCCCTCTGCCTTTGTTTCTTCTTTTTCTTCCCTTTCCACTTTGACCCAATCTTTCTCTCACTTACAGGACTCTCTGTACTCTCTTTCACCATATCTCCACCTGTCGCTATTCCTCTCACTATCAGCTCTCCCCTCTCATCGGGTGTCCACCTGCCTGCAGGATTCACCTCTCTGCCTGTGAACGGCTGCTTGTTTGTTTCAGTACAGCCGTTTTCTTTTTTTTTTTTTTTTTTGTTTTTGCCTCACTGGCGCTCTCCCACTATTCATAAAGGCATAATTGATGCTGACTGGAGTTTTTTTTTTTCTTTTTCTTTTCCAGTGGTCATGGGAATGCCAAACTCGGGGTGGATTAGGAACTGTTTGTGAGGACTGTGAAAAGTTTAGCAGCGAACGCAGCTCACGACTGTTTGTTTCCCCCCATGTTTGTTTTGCGGTCTACAGCAGAGGGGCTTGTTGTACAGTTTTCAACATATTCTCCTGTCTTTGCCCCCTGGGCCTCCTCTTTGTAACCTGTCGCTCGTCTCCAGTCCCCTCCCTCCCCCTCCTTCCTCCTCTCTGTCCATCTGTTGCTGAGCCTCCCTGCAGAACTTGAGAAGGGCTGAGGTCAGGCAATATGCCGCGTGGCAAGGCAGACCGCTGCATAAGAAAACTGTGTCGTTTGTCTCTCCTCAGGTCGACGATGCCATGCTCATGTTTGACAAGACCACGAACAGACACAGAGGTGAGGTGAACAGAACCTTCTGCCCAATCATTTCCCACGTCCATCTTTTTTTTTTTTTTGATTTACTACTCTTCTTCCAGTCTTTCCTGGATGTCTATTGATCCCTCGCCACCCCCCGCAGGAGCCTCCTTCCTGTGGGTTGAACCGGAGGAGGCGAATGGGGCTAGTCTAATTAGCCAGTCCGTTAATCGGGATCAGGATAAAGCCTCCTTAAGCACCTCCTCCCCACCCAGGGTTTGATCGATTATGACAGGCTACCAGCTTTGCCTGGTCCTTCTGGCCTGGAAGAGGGGGAAGAAAGGATGAGTGGAGAACAGCAGCATTAAAGAGGGGGAGGTGGGGGGGTGGTGGTGTGTTAAGCGGCTATTTCAGCTCTAATCACTGCAGCTTCTTTAGGTCTATTACTGTACAGAAAGGCCGACTGTCTAATTCCATCAAACTGTGTGGGGTTTTTTTTAAACATGAACTTGCCTTGTGCTCTTTAGGCTTCGGATTTGTGACGTTTGAGAACGAGGATGTTGTGGAGAAAGTCTGCGAGATCCACTTTCATGAGATCAACAACAAAATGGTAAGCAGCTTGAGTTGCACACCTGATAGGCCCCTTGTCATGTAGAAACTAGCAGATCTGATTTGCATCTCGTCCTGAAACAGGTGGAGTGCAAGAAAGCTCAGCCCAAGGAGGTGATGTCCCCCACTGGCTCTGCCAGGGGGCGCTCTCGAGTTATGCCGTATGGGATGGACGCCTTCATGCTGGGCATTGGCATGCTGGGTAAGTTAATATTGATCAGGACAGGAAGGATGTCAGGGTGCCTTACAGGAGAGGAGTGACCGCTGACCACTCTGCTTGTAATTCTTCATCAAGCATCTTAAATGACATCTGAGAGATTACAAGTGTACAGAAATTAAATAAAAGTGTTGTTTTGGGTCAAATGTATATGTAAAACCAATAGCTTACAGGAAACATGTTCACCCTGCCAGTATATGCTGGATTTATTCCAGTTATGCATCGACGTTGTCACTTGTTTCATGTTTTTAAGTTTTTTAAGTTGTAACTTTGCTTATTAAGTTAAGCAGCGCGTCATTTCACACCAGTAAAGCTGAGGGCCACGCAAGAGCCAGATTTTAAATACACTTCGTTAAAATCTCTTGAGTTAGTCAAGCTACATCGCTAAAGTTTCCAGTTTTTATTTTGTCCTCCTTCATATTTTTCTCTTAAAAGAGTTTTTTTTGTGGAGCTCAGGCTGAAATAACTCACGGTGACATCTCATTGACACTGTCAGCACAGTTTCTGCAGTAGTTTGGGCGATCTCTGCAGAGTCCAAGGAAGGAACTGAACAAGGGTTTTCTCAGTTTGCAGTTTTCTGTTGGCACTTTTACAAATATAATAGTTTTTAATAATGATGTTTTCATTGATGTAGCAACAACTCCTTCAACAGACTGCCCTGCAAACTCATTCTTTTGAAAGTTTAGTGTGATATAAATGGCAGTTTTTGTTGCTCATGCCACACCAATGCTACCACCTACTGTCCAGTCTGAGAACTACTATTTCTATATGATTTCAGTTCTTATTTAACCGTTGCACACGAGGAGCTTTTGACTACACAGAGGAGAAATATAAAGTTAGCCCTCGTGCTAACTCATGGTTTATGTGATAGATAACGTCATTGTTATCCCTTCGAGTATTGTCCTGAGGTTAGTTCTTCGAGTGTCAGATTGCGTACAGTGAAAATCTTTGTGTATTGTGCACTGCTGAGAGTGAAACTAAAGACAAAACCAGTAAACCGCTCAGTCCTGTCCGTGTGAAGAAATCCACACCTGAAGTGTAGAATATCAACCAGCTGCTTGACGCAGATTATAAAGGGTGTCACCCTGACAGCTTGTCAGGGTGCCTTTTTGCTCATTTTAGGTTATTTCGATGCCTTGTTATACTTACTGGAAACATATCCAATGCACATGTGTTTATTTGACTAGATATTTCTGCTGATTTTCTGCCCGCAGGTTATCCAGGCTTCCAGACTGCTACTTACACCAGTCGGAGCTATGCAGGCATCACCCCAGGATACACCTACCAGTTCCCTGGTAATCACCACATACTTTTAACAGTTGTTTATCTCAAATTGACTGAGAAATACGTGCACAGCCACATTTACTTTATGATTTAAAATGCCCGAGGCTTAGTGAAAGGACGCTTTTCATAGTTTCTTCTGTAATATAATGAAACGCTGACACTAGACTCATCTTTGTATTGTGTGTAGATGAGAAAATGAATAATATCACAAAAAAACATGCTCGTTCCTAAATTGAGAAAAGCATTAAATGACAGGCAGCAGCCCATTCCTCCAGTTCTGTGTGGGTGAATTTTACACAGATGCCTTTTAATTAAAATCACAACCTCAATTCCCCAAAAAAGTTGTTTGCTGTTTTAAAAACAGAATTCAAACTGCTGATTTCTTAAACCCACACTTTATTAACAATGGAATACAGAAAACAGATCACATACTGAAAATGAGAGATCTTATTATTTCACAAAAAAAAAATTGAATTTTTAATTTGGTGGCAGCAACGCATCTAAAAAAAATATGTACGACAAAAAGATGGAAAAGGAAGTGTTACTAAAAGGAAAGATTTGGAGGAAGATGTTGCGACTTATTAAGTTGACTGGCAAGAGAGCAGTGATGGATTGTGTAAAAAAAACACTAACTTAGTGAGGCCATTTCCCAAATCACATATTATCCTTATGCATAATGATTTTGCTGAATTATGGTAGATAGTATGCAGTTTGTAAACAATTGCACAATCTAAAATATGTGAAAAGTATCTGGATGATTAGCGACTTCCAGGAAAATCTCCAGTGTGCAACTAGCCAGACTTCCTTGCATGACCCATAATGCATTTCCCCAGTACACCAGAAGCTGGTCAGAGCAGGGACATGACCAGCTTCTAAAAAACTGCATCTATGAACCATGAAACAAGTTTAGAACATTGTTTCTCAGCTTAAAATTGTGAAGACATATAATATCCAATCATCTGAGGTCCAGTATCATCCTCAAATACAAAATGACCTTACCTTAAATATGGGTTTTTGAGATTTAATAATCACCTAAAGTATTCTGTTTTTATTTAAACTTTGATGTGCATTAGTGGTGACTAATAAACATCAAAATGACAATTTACACTCAGTTAAAACTGGACCTCATTGTAACAGAGAGCATATAGTACTGAGAGCCAACACTGGCACAGACCACAGACCAATGAAAATATACTTGAATGGAAATTTTATTTTGACACACTTACATTTATCTTGTCTCCAGTTCAGCCACAGACAGTGGGCGGTGATCCCTCTTTTCAGCACAATGTCGTCCAGTCTGAACTGGCCCAGGTTGTTAAGAAAAGCTGAGATAGGAAAGCTGAAATTAGATAACAGCCAGTAATGGTTGGTGGATGAATCAAAACTGTGTTGTGAAACCTCAGTGACATTTTTGGGTGGATAAACCCTGTAACTTCATTCCTGTCTGTCTTTTTTTTTTTTTTTTTTTTTTGAGGCTAAAAAACAAAGATTTGCTGAAACATTGCTCATATAAGCCATGGTTCTTAAAC
The DNA here is from genome assembly GCA_018398805.1 of Hirundichthys speculiger. Classification (NCBI taxonomy): domain Eukaryota; kingdom Metazoa; phylum Chordata; class Actinopteri; order Beloniformes; family Exocoetidae; genus Hirundichthys; species Hirundichthys speculiger. The sequence goes on along the minus strand of JAGFBZ010000287.1, from coordinate 720,102 downwards.
CAAGGCTTATATGAGCAATGTTTCCCCAAATCTTTGTTCACCAAATTTTTCATGTTTGTTTTGTAATAGCAGTTTCTGGCATTTCACTAATAATACATAGAGTTAGTAATTTCCCATTTCCAAACTCTGGTTAGGAAAAAAAAAATTAAAGATGATGCCAAAAAGATGTTGGGTTTTTGAGTAGCATTATTAGATATCAGACAAAGTACTGGTAGGTACTTTATTTCTTGAATTAAATGAATGGTGTAAACGATTACATTTTTCTCTTTAAAGCAAGAGCTAAAGAGTTTCAACTTCCAGTTTGTGAATGCAGGTTGATTTGAAGTCGCGGGTGGAGATCACAGGTGCGGAGCCTACATAACATGACTCTGAGCTGGCTCTGTGACTCTACAGTACCTGGCAAATCTGAACAGCGCACAGAATGACATCATTTCAGACCTAGCCTGCCCTAAACAAAGTCACGATGCTTTTATGTTGAAGTTTCTGAGTTGGAAGCCACTTTGAACACCCAAATAAATACACTCAGCCATAGAAACAATCATCTGTTTCACCTAATATTTTTACACATCAGCAGAATGTATTGTGGTTATATGGAAAGATGTCCAGGGTCGGCAGATTATTAGAGTAGAAAAGATTAGCGCTCTTTCATGGCCGTTAAGAACTGGAACATCTTGAGCTACATCTGCAAATAGACAATCTATACCAGTCTTGAGCAGAACTGACAGTAGACGTACTGTCACAAATACAAACATGTCTCCGTAGATGCACATGAAACACTGAGTGTAAATGGCTGCTTGTAAATATCAGGGAGTGGCATTGCTTAGCTTGTGTGCGTGTTCGTGTGTGTGTGCGTGCGAGTGTGTGTATGCGTGTGTATGTGCATGCTAGATTTCCACCAAAGGAAAAAAATAAATAAATAACGCTTGCTTGTTATGAAATCACTCATTTTTATTGCAGCGACTAGATTGTATGAGAAATGTTTACCACTTGCTTAATTTCTTACTATTTCAGAATGATTACTTTGAGCATTTTTACTCCTTTTCGTGGACTATAAAGCGTCTTTCCATCCTCTAATTCCTGTTTGCATTCCTCCAGCCCTGCGTGTTTACCTCCTCGCCTCTGATGTGTTTCCCTTGCCTTTAAAGTGTGGTGTGTGTGTTTTCCTTGCTGGCAGCGGCGGTGTGTGTCTCAACAGCACTCTGATGTTTCTGTTTTAGAGTTCCACTTAGAGAGGACTCCCCTTCTGACTTCACCCCACCCCCCTGAGCTCACAGGTCAGTCAGTCCCTCCTCTGGACTTTACAAGCAGCATGTTGTTGGTCTGCTACACGACACGTTAGCATCACCACCCGACCCCTCTGGTTTGCATGTTTGTGTTTGTTGATCCTCCTACCTGAAGGGAGGATTGCTGACAGCAACGGGGAAGGCTGTAATTATTTGTTTTAAAGGCTTCCTCTGCTCGCCTCATAAGAGACCCTCCATTTTTATATGATAAAATGACCGACAGTATGATTATGTGTTTATGGTTGCAGTTGCTTCTCCCTCGCTTCTAAAACAGGATGTTTTACCTGGAACTTTCCTTCTCTATCTTTTTAGCCATTCCTCTTACGGCATATGGACCAATGGCAGCAGCGGCGGCCGCAGCAGCAGTAGTTAGAGGTATTAAAGCATGAGACAATGGGCCATTTCCATCTGAACCATGCTTCTAGTGTGGCTAAGAGAGATACAAGTGAGATACATACAAAAGCTAGATTAAAGAAATTACTTTAAACCCTTCAAGGTTTGCAAATTTACATTTTAATATGGGTTTCCTCTTTCACTGAGCTAGTCAGTCTCTAGTCTCTTAACAGTAACAGCAGCACTCTGTTCTTTCTTTCAACCTGATGGTGCACTCCACAACATTTAAAATTTGTGACATTTAATTCAGGGGGCAAGCCTTGATTTGTTGATGTTTTAGGGATGTAAAAAAAAAAAAAAAAAAAAATCAAATGTCATTATTTTGCTTTCAGGCTCTACTCCCTCTCGCTCAGCTGGATTTTTAGGTACGAGCAGCCCGGGCCCGATGGCGGACCTTTACGGCACGGCCAGCCAGGAGTCGGCAGTCAGCAGCTACCTCAGTGCTGCGAGTCCCGCTCCAAGCACCGGATTCAGCCATAGCTTGGGAGTGAGTTATCCTCGCTATTGATTATGAATTTGTTGTAGGTCATGTGTGTGGTAGATCACTGAATATTGTATTTGATGGAAAGATTTCTTCCTCATTCTTATCGCTCCATTCATTTACGCCACAGCCATGTGCTACTGAACATAGCGTCATATAAGAGATAAAAAAGAGATAACACAACACAACACACAGCTGACACAACATAGACACACAGAAACCTCAACCTACCATGTTTCCACCTAATTGTTTTTTTGTTGTTGTTGTTTTTTTGCATAAGAGATGCTTCGTTTATTACAGAGACATAATTCATACTAATTAGACAGTTATTGAGATGCCAAGAGGCAGTAAAGGTGAGCTACCTAACATACCCACATTAAACTATCAAAGAATGACCAGAATGTTACATATTTAATTTCAAGTTTGTATTCAAATCATAGACAGTAAATGAAAGACCTGAGAACTCAGGCATAGTTGGAAGTGTTTTAAACTTGAGTTCTTTCAAATGACCTGCAATGTCAGAAAGTAGTCTGAGTGATTGGAGCTCCTTTAGAAAGGATATTATATAGTATAAGTATGAGTATATTATAACACCCAGAGAAAGACAGGAAACACTGAATGATGCGCAGCAAAGGTCTGTGTACCAACTGCACTTGTAACAATGCATAACATTTTTTTTCTTTTTATTGAGAAGCTTTATATGTTAAACGCATAAACTGTTTATGAAATTGTTTGTAAAATGTTACTTAAAATTATTATTTTATGATGTATTTTAATATGTATTATTTTTTCATTGATTTTATTATGTATGATGCAGCACAATGAAGACGTCTGCATTTCCTGAATACACAACAGTTTTCTGACTGGAAATATAGATTTATAAATGTAATTATTTTAACCTTCAAATGCAGAATTCAGAAACAGGGACCTGTCCTGACCAGCTTGTATCTTAGGGCTGTAATATTGACTTACTTGATAAGAAGGTCTCAAGTCGTCATTAGGAGAAGTTTGGTCTCCGGTAATTTGTCCTCCTCGCTGGTTTAGCTTCAGTTTGGTTTGGCCGAGCAAAGCTTGCTGTTCAGTTGTTGTATGTGCTCAGCTAAACTATTGCTCAACTGTTGCTTTAAAGTTCCTGCACTTCACTGTTATTGCTGATGTCGCATCCTCTCTTGTAAATAATATAAGAGAGAAAAAAGGGCAGGTACACTGGCACTTTTACCGAACCACTTGTCAACTTTTCCCTCATTTTTGGGAGACATTTGCCATTTTTCCTCACAATTTTTTGATGTCAATGAACACAGTGGCAGCTTTTTAAAAAACTTTATCTGATGATAACCTTCATTCATGGAAAATGATAATTGATTTTGGAAGAGATGAAATGAAACTTAAACCTTGCATGCTTGCTCCCACAGGGCCCTTTGATTGCCACGGCCTTCACTAACGGCTATCACTGAGAGTGTGAGTCAGTCCTCGTGCTAGCTTTTTTAAGTGCATCATATAAGACAGTTGCATTTCAGCTGACCTGTGAGTAATCCAGCTGGTTTGTTTGTCAGTGCAGAGCTGTAGACTGAGAGCTGGAAGGAGTTGAAGCTGCTTTGGAGCTGATCTGGCCTGTCTCTGTCCAGTGAGCGTCTCCGGCTGTGGTGGCTGAACCTTCACCTGCAACTGGTGTCAGCCTTCAACCGTCAACCCTTCTGACGCCTCACTTAACTCCACCTCATCGGAATAAAATGCTGAGAAAAAAAAAAAAAAATTGCAAAAAGTGCAAAAAAGCTTATCACTACTTGTAATAGCAACTCATTCAGATGCTGTATTTTTCTTTGTTTTTTTTTTCTGTCATGTCTCACTTTGCTGTTTTCTGTGATGGCCACATTATATCATTATTGTTTTAGTTGTGTTTATTGGGTTCTTTGACCTCTCTAACATGATTTCTCTGAGATAAGATGAGTTACATTTCCAGCTGATGCCTGTTTGAAGGTCTGGAGCTGTAAGATGACTGGAAAACTGTATATTTATCTCTAGTTCATACTGAATTTTAACATTGGGATTAATTCTATTTCTTGGAAATATGTCACAAATTGTATATCTTGGTAGGATTTAACAACGACTTGTTACACTAATAATGGTCAGATGAGAGAGGTCAGTAGTCACAGTTACATAGTTAGCCTTCTTGAGCTGTACAATTTTGTAAATTATTGTAAATATGACCTGCTGATTTTTTTTTTTTTTTTTTTTTTTTTTGTCTGGGAAGGAGAGGTATGAGTGCATCTTTTGTCAATCCCGACATGTGAGAAAGCTTGACTGTTACATGTTATTATCCCACCTGGAGGTCAAGAACATTTCAGCTTGTCTGTCTATGTTAGACCAGCCATACACTGTATTTCTATTCAGGCATTTCTAAATCATGTGTCATGTGGTCTAATATGACAGTCAAAAGCTTCCTCAGACACTTTTACTTTAAGTTCAGCAGGAGAGAGTCAGAATCTGGAACAACACCTACTATTTTTAGGAAATAAGAGGTTGCAAACACTCCTCTCTCAGGAGAGGAGGGGGGGAAAACATGCTGTTTTATTACTTCATCACGTTGTTGTTTTAACTGATTTTCTTAATATGCTGTTTGTGAAGGAGCTGAAGGACTGACATGCAGGAACGGTCATGAACATGACCGATTTCCTCTGCGGGGTGTGTTAATGTTTGTGCGAGCATGTCATGTGGTTTTAATCACATTGGTTTCCAATGTGCCATGTGCTGTTTTTTTTTGAGGGGCGGTGGTTCCTCTGTTGCAAAATGTGAAATATTAATCTGACTTTTTTATTACATTAACATCTATGTCAAAGTGTGGATGGGTAAACCTTTTAGAAAAGTGGCTCTTCAGCAGGGGTTTCCCCACCATCATCTATTACTGCATATCCACTGGAGGTCACAGACTTTAGCAATGTGACACCTCTTTTTAGACCAAAACAAGAGCTACTAGAAAGTTGCACTGGCTGATCACGATAAATGTATTTTTCTTTTAAATGGTAGCTTAAGAACAAAGCACTCTCAATCTACAGAACACAAGGTTTTACATTTTGATAGACTCGCTCTCTTTGCTGCGAGTATTTCAGACTTCAATGCTGATTTCACTGAAAAATAACAATCTTGTTGTCAACACTGTAACATTTTCTGATTTTGTTTTTCCTGTCATGTTATTCCTATGGGGGGAAAAAAAACTTTTTAAAATTCCTAATAAATTATTTTAAAACATTCCACTTTGTTGTCCAACAATTTTTACTTAAAATATTAAGTTAGCGTCAGACTGACAGTTTGATCCCCAGAGATCACCATGAATGCACTGAGCTGTGGTGTTTGTCGCCAGGAAACGTCTGAGCAGTGCAGTGTCTGCAGGAAACATGTTTCAATACTGAGGGAAACTCAAGAGTTCACTGAAAGAGTTCAACATCCAGGGTGCCGAGATGCTCCTTCACAGTAACATCCAGGATAAAACAAAAAAAAAAAAATACTACTAATAATATAAACCTACTTAATGAATAACAATAAGTTGAAAATCTTTGTTGAAAAAAAGAAAAAGAAATAAAACCCAACTGGAGCTACTGCAACAGGCTGCTGCTAAAATCCATTAGATCCTTGAATTAGCCAAATTAGCCACTGCTATCAGCTTTTTCATTTACGAGTCACTTGTGCAGACATATCACACATAATGATCCCAAAGTGAGACATTAAAGTTTGGCATAGATGGTGGGGGGTGGGGGAGGGTATGGAGTAATATTGTCCCGGCCCATGTGATGGAGTTAAAGATTGATCCACCAACCATCCAGCTGCAGCACCACAGCTCTACCCTCTAGAAATCATACAATTCAATTCAATAATACATTATTAATCCCTAAAGGGAAATGATGTAACTATCTACAATAGTTAGACCTAATGAAATTATAGATTACCATGACTTGTAGAATTCACATGTTCACATTACAAATTATAATATTTATGATAAAAACATAAAAAAATCAAAATGTTACGTGTGATACAAATATTTTCCTGTTTTTTGTTTTTACAACACTTGCCTGCTTAGGTGTCCTTGTTCTGGGTTTTCCACAGAGAAATCATCACAGAGTCATTAGAGATCTTGCAAAAACACAATAACAACAATTTAAGCAAATTATTCTTATCTGTGTTAGACTTAAAATCCAATCAATTTAAATAAAGATATCAAGTTAAGTGCATGCTTCTACAACTTCTGCTACCTGGTCTTTGTCATTTACACAGACTCTGTCATTGTGTAATAATATTTATATAAAAGTACTGAATTTTTTTGAATTTCACGTTATAAACCATGAAAATATATTCTTTCCCATCATCTCAGTTTGGCCCCAGTCTGCCTGTGTCCCTCTTGCATCTCTCCGCTGGCTGATTTCTTTCTTCCATCATCACTGCTCCGCTGCCTCCCCTCCCCTCAGCCTCCACCTCTGGTCTCCCAGTGTCTCAGTGCTGTTGATTCGCCCCTCTGTTTTTGCTGTCTTGTGGGACGAAGCAGATGGTCATGAACACCAAACCCACACCGGATGGAAACGCTGAATTTCTGAAGAACGGGGAGGCTCATGGGAGTTCCCCCTAAGAGGACCTACTTCTGCCTCACCATGTTCACCTGTTTCTGTCCGTCATGGCCCATCAATATCCTGCCGCTGGTCTTCTCTGTTCTGGTGAGTTACATAATGTAATTAATCATTAATAATTAAATTTCAAGGCAAAATACTGCAGAAAATCAGCATCCCAATATGCGGATGCAAAATGCAGAGAACAAAGAACACAAATTACAGTGTAGATGATTTTCTACAGAACGTTCGCAGGTGAATTTACATCTAAAACACTTTATATCTATTATCTAATTCAGCCATTCCCAAACTTCAGAATACCAAGGCCTAATTTGAAATGTGAAAAATCTCTGCGGCCCACCGAAACCTTTAATCACAACTGTGGTCAACATCCAGGACTAGGAACCATGTTCTGACATTAATGTAAGGGGTCAACAAATAAGGTGACACTTGTCATATTAAGTTAAGATGACGGTAGAATAACATTTAACTGGTTTGTTTTGTTACTTCTTAATGTTTTTAAATCATGTCGTTAATATTTTACAGTAATTAAAAACATATTTAAAAAAAGATTGAGGATTTAAAACATATTTGTTTAATTTTAATGACTTCTCACGGCCCAAATGCAGTACCGCAACCGCCCACCAGGGGGCTGTGGCCCACACTTTGGGAATCACTGATCTATATCATTTCTTTAACTTGCACCTCAGAATTAACAAATGCTGGTGTGTTAAGGTCAAAATGTCAAAAGTTTATAGGCTGTAAAGGTGGCCAGCCATGTCCATTGCTGCAGCTCTCTGGTTTCCACTCACTGTCTGCAGGGATGACACAAGGTCTTAGGACTTTAACGCATTAGCAAGGAGTAACACATTTAGATTTGTCTCGAGTCTTTGAGCCGTCCAAGGGGACACAGTTATGTCAATTCAACATGCCAACGGCAGCTGCTGCACTCTTGCACTACAGTATTGTGAGCAGCAAGATGAGGCATGCAAGCAAAGCAATCCACTTTTTATCCCAGCAGAAACACTGGCAAAAATACAAATACAAATTAGAGATTACAAGAACAGTAACTACAGGTGCAGATATAATGCATGCAGGGGGATGTAAACGTTCAATACAGAGCAAAACTAGAATATGAGTACATACAATAAAATATTAAAACTGGATGTAGGCCCAGAGGGGCTATGATGAGCAGAACTATGATGGGTCCATACGTCTGGGTCTGAAAGCTCTCCATCTGGGAACTGGTTCTCTCATTCTTGGCCTTGTGATCATCTCTGCGTACTTAATTGTACACTTTACCACGGTATGTATGCAGCAGATATGCACTGCTACAGTCAACAGAAAGATCGAAAGACTTTCAGCTCTCTGTTTTTTTTTTCTTTTACAGCATGTGATGTGATCTCTTGTGTTTGAATAGAAGTGGCGAAGAAGTGAGATTGTGTTGGAGAGATCACCTTCATGGGATGCATGGGAGCTCTGCTTGAACTCACCAGGAGGTCTGGAGATTTTACCAAGAGCTGGCGGAGTCTCATTTTTCTGCTGGATGCACTTTGGTTGCAGATACTGTTCAAATTACATTACATTGATAAAATATTTGTGACAAATTTATTATTGCAAAGTTGTCTTTTTCTGTAAGAAAAGCACAACTTTGCAGATGTAGCATTCAATACATGTAGGGTTTATTTTCTTTTTTTTTCAACTACACACCTGTGAATTGAATTGAAATGAAATGAGTGATCCTTTGTTAAGCTGTCTGTAAAACATAAAGCTGAAATACAGAACATAATACTCCATATCCTCCAAATTGATGCCTCTTTATATGCCATTAAACCTCACATTCCCAACGATGATCAAGGAAAAATGTCATTTACACAGATTTATACAGACCTCTTCAGTGCTTCTGGATCTGGAGTCTCTATTCCAAATGTCACTTTGGCTTGGATGTCAATCAGCTGCTCCCACACGTTGAGCACAAGACCCTGTTGCCATGGTTACTCATCATAATAAATATTTAAAAGTGCCAGAATTAAAGGATGATCCAAACTAAAAGGTTTTTAAAGTCTTAACTGGATTTTAAAGTGTGAAAAAACTGGGAACTGTTTTGTTTCTCTAGTGTTTTCAGTGCTGGAAAATGTTTATTTTAAGATGCAATGAAAAAAAATTCAATATGCAAATTCCAGGGCTTCAACCTGCCAAAAATGTACATTTCTGAAAAATGGTACCATTAATTTCAATCTTGTTTAAGCAATAAATAGGATAATCTTTCATTAAATTCTTCTCTGCTTCACAGACGGTCCTTATTTTCAGAACCATGTTTGACACCAGCTGCAGGTTGTTGGGTCTGAGCCATTGTGTACTTTGGTACGTGATCTTACCACTGTTAAAAGTCTAAAAATATAGACATGTAGTCTTCAGGCGTGGTGATCCAGTGCACTAATTAAAGAGAAAATAAAACTCTAATCACCAGCTTGTTGTTGAGACAGGAGGAGTTTGTGAAGCATTTTAATGACTGTCTCTGACCTTTTCTGTGAGGTCACGATGTGGAAATCAAGCCTTGTGTCTGGTGCGTACCAAATGATCTGGTGATAGGAACTGTATGGAATTACTTTTGAGTCTCCAATATGCCATCAAACAGAAAGACTTTTCAAATATTTGGGCAAAATTATAAAAACTCTAATTGCCTTAAGTTTATTCCAAGTTAAATTTGAAATCAAAATCTGAATTAAAGAGTTTTTTGTTTTTACTTACTAGAATGAGTGGGGAGCAGGGGGAGAAGGAGGCCAAAAGGGGAGCTCACTGGAGCACACAAATAAGTAGAGGACTAAGTTTCACGGTCTAACACACCCAGGAGTTTTTAAGTTGCAATCAAAGAAAAACAACTATAACGTGGTGCTTGATCGATATAAATAGAGATCATAATTGCATAATATTGGCCCTTAAAAGGTTTTGTTGACACAAATGAAAGTTCCCTTTGTAAATTGAAATTGGATTTGCTGGGTTTAAAGTTGAATATCTTAACACGGGAATTAAGGGAAATTGACTTAGTTTTGGACACCGCCCCCGGTGGTCATTAGTGGAGCTGCACATTTTTGCACTTCTGCATTAGCATAATTTTGAAAACCGGATGGAGCCTTTTTGTTGGTTCTAACTCAAACTTTTGGGTCAGCTGCATTGAAGCTTCCCAAACGTAGGCGTGACAGTAAAATTATTGAGGTGAAGAACAGTGATTCTGCTGCATTTCCTAAAATAATCAGAGGGGATCATGTTCATGCTCTTCTGCTCCTTGTTTTCTTTGTGTGGTGCGGCCTTTATTTTTCTGAAGGGAAGGTTCATCCAGGTGCATGCGTAGTCAATGACCTCAGTCAGTTTGGTTTCAAATCTTTTGGACAGCACCTAGCTCACCACAGAGCAACCTGGTGGACCCCTGCGTACTGGGACAAATGACTAAATTTACGCCACACAGGCCTCGCGCACAGACAGATGTGAAAACCAAGAATTTGCCCAGCTTTTACTGGCTGTCTCACAACAAATGCGATAACTGGAAGCACGCACTCTGGAAAACTACTCATTTCAGTGACGAGCACCGCACAGCGATGGTTTGCAGTCATCAAAGTGAGCTCATCCAGCGAGGCTGAACTTTACATTTTTCATGCTGTGAGTTTCCTCAGATTTTGCAGTGATCCCACCTGTTCTGTTAGCACCACAATCTGAAAATGCAGAACTGCTCTGTTGAGCACTGCAGCGCAGATTGGCACTTTCAGGACACTCTTGTTGCTCTCACAGTTTCTTTGAAAAAATATTTTTTGTTTTGTATTTTAGGATCAGATATTGTCATCTTCCATGCTAGCTATATAACCACTGCACACACTGAGTACAGGCAGCTCCCCGCCTACCAACAGCAAAATGACAATGTTGAAGTTCTGAACATGCTGCCTATTAAGCTCTTTATTTTTCTCTCTACTGCATCGCTCGGCTCACCGGTGTGCTGACCTCGGCAGCGGGAACAACACATATTACGTTCAGTGTGAATAAGATAACACTTTGGAAGAACAAGAGTATGCTCCTGCAGAACTGCTCTGTCTGAGCCTGGAGGAAGTCAGCTGTTGGATGCAGCCAAGCTGCCTTCAGATATATAGAGAAAAGACTGAATTAACCCTTCAAGCCTGAATAGACATTCACTATAAAAAATGAAAAAAAAAAAAAAAACAGGAAAATGGTTCTTATTTTTAACTTTTGTTCAAAATTTAGACCTCAATGTTCACAAACCTGAATCAAAAGTGTATTTTAGTGCAAACAGTTATGCTAAGAAATAAGCTTCAACATGTTTGGGGTTACATACAAACATTTGACAGCTTTTGACAAAAAAAAAAAAAACAAAAAACAAAAACAAAAAACAAAGGTTTATAAATTTTTCTGAGGTCTAAATGAAATATCTGTGACATGTTTTGGTCAGAATACCACAGTGACACAGTACAACAACTCCCTTTAAAAGTGCATCATCTCAGCTCTGTCTACGGGAGCTTTTTTGACTGTTGGGTTAAAAACTTTGCTCCACCTCTTCTACAAGCTGTGCTTCTTATGGAAATCCGTATTGCAGCTTGGTGCCAGCCAATTCTGGGGTACAGCGAGTGCAGCAAGATTTGAATCTGGGTAGAGATTAAAAAAATAAAATAAAATGAGCATGCTGGATAATTCTGCTCTGATCTGAGCCTGTGATGTCACAGAGCTCTGAAAATCTGAACAGCTCTCTGAATGACATGTTGTAAGGTTTAGATGGCCACAAACAAAGTGGAAAGGTTGAGTTATCTTTAAGGTTTTGTGTCTGCAATCACTTCAGACAACTAAACATATGTATTTAAGAACACTATGTTTTCCCTTTAAGTCTAAGGTGCTTTAGATGGACTATATGCATTTTTTGGTGGAGTCCCCAATAAAACCATAAGAGATATGCAACAAACTAAAAAAGCTGCTTGAAAACTGTACCATGAAGAGAAATATACATCTGTCATATCCTGAGACTCTTCCACAGACTTATTGTTTAATATAGAGATTAATTTAATTCCCTTATATTGTATATAAATATCTGATTGGTGTGAGTCTAATTTACAGAAAAAAAATAATTGTTGAGTAAAAATATAAAAGCTGTCTGGTTAGTTTGAGTTGAACTGAAGCAAATCGAAATTCTTTTAAGCAATAACGCTGCCCTCTGCTGGTTTCCTTTATAACTGCAGCCTTCTTTAATAATAAATATACTGTATTATCTTTAATTATGATTTATCAAACATGTACTTTACATACATTAAAAAAAATAAATTTATTTAAATACATCTCTGATACAATAGCTTCCTTATTCAACATTTTCTTCTTAAATGTCTTTATGTTATTTTTTTCCCTGGTGTTTGCCTTACCTCTGTGTTTGAAATGTATGTCTGTTATATGAACAAACTTGCATATCCTTACAATATCCTGCGTTGTTTCTCTTATTCACCAGCATTGACTCATATGTATAAAGTCTCCTCTCTTATTTGGCCTCCCTCTTTCCTCCTCTATAAACAGTCGTACATCCATACAACCAAACCCACCCACACTTTTACAAAATGACTCACAAAAATGCCAGTGCTTGCAGAAGGTTAATTGTCATTCTTAGTGTTCATCTTTTTGGTTAAGTTGGCTTAGCCCTTGTGTTATTTATGTTTTCTTTTTGTTATTCCGTTTTTGTCAAAAAAAAAAAGTTATCTAAAATTGTGGATTCTCACAAAAGAATGGAAGTAAGGAATAAAGTTAACACAGAGTTGAATTAGTTGATATCACTCCAGAATGAATAATGTGATAACAATTTCCTGATCAGACAACAGAAGCAGTGTAATGTGAATAGTTTTAAACTAGTTGGATTTTTTTTTAGGGAAAAAGAAATGAGTGAATGAGTTGTAAAAGAGTGACTACGTGCAATGAAGCCCTGCTGATGACCTCTGACCTCGTCTTCCCTGACTACTGATGACTCTGCTCATCATTATTTGGAGTGCATACAGTAACACCCTGCAACTGGATAGTCGTGAGAACGTCTCAGAGGTCTCTGAGATGCTGTGACACAGAGCCTGATGAGCTGCAGAAATCTGGAGCTGCCAACAACAAAAAGAAAAAATATAGAGAACTTGCGTAAACAAAACAAAACAAAAAAAAACTGATGTGATCCTGCAGGACAAATGCATTTCCCCAAGTTGTTCATTGCCTTACTGTCCCGTTCACGTTGGAATGAAGGGCTTCTTTTTATTGATTCAAACCGAGGTACCATTATCATTTGCCTGTTTTTGAGCTGAAAAGTCATGCAGTCTTAAGAGCTCAGATGAAAAAACATTTTTAAAATGGTTTAAAAGTTTGTGAAAGTAATCAAAGTGAGAAAGAAACTACATACACATACATGGAGAGAGCATAGATTAAACAGTTGGAAGAGCAAACATAAAAACCAGTGATCAATATCAAACACATGTTGCAACACCACATCGGTCCAGCAGCAGGCTGTATTGATCTGCACCAGTGCAGGTCAATATGCCCAATGACTTTATCCAATATCACTGCCCTAAGTTGTGACAACACAGAAACAGTAAAAATGAATAATGTTTAAAATGTTATCCAAAGATTTAAAAACAAAAAAATGAATAAATACTTTCAAAAGAAGTGCATCCAAAGTTTTCTGAAGGTTTACTAAATGAAATAAAAACTACCAAGATTAAGCAGGTTAGGCTAGGCCAGGTAGTGATGTCAGGTATGGTAATCTTTCTTGACTCAATTTTAGAAACGGTAAACTGTGAACCAAAATTATAGGCACATAAATTATTAGATTTACCCTTGATAAAATGGTGGGAAGATATTTTTATTAAGTCTTTGTGGTTTACTCACGCGAGTAAACCTGCTTGACATACATCATGGGAAGGCTTGTTGTGACGTCACGTGAATGCTATGAATTGATACATTTAAATGCTAAAATGGCTCGCCATACCCTCTGAGGTTCGTTTAAATTACATCCTTACATCCATGGTGACGTCGTTGAAGTCGCTAGCAGTGTATGAGCTCAGTATATTGTGCTTGTAAAAAAAAAGATAAAATAAGTGAAAGGGTCGTATATTTTGAAGCGACAGCTGAAGTCACCTTGGATATTTGACACTTATGAGAACAGATGCAACTACGTATCTTTTTTTTGTTTGTGTGTGTGTCCGACGGGCCATCAAACGGTTAAACTGTCCCTGAAGCCCGGGAGGCGGAAGAGGTGTGTTTTCACTACTCTCACCAGTCACACGCTCAAGTTTCCACCGAATGGCGAAAACATCTGAAAGACGACTGAAGACAACAGGAGAACAAAAACAGAGAAAAGAGAAAGGGCGAAGTGGAAGTGGGCGCCTGCTCGGCCGTTACTCAGCTGAACTGAGGGTTTCCAGCCAGACGAGAACTTCTGTTGTTGAAAGACGGAAACTGAGGACTTCAGACCTTTGTACGACTAAAAACTACAAACAGATGTAACCGACGTTAATCCAAGCTCCGTTTGATGAGACTACAGACGCCTGAATTTCACCGGAGAAGGTTTTAGTGGGTATGCTCCATTTTTTTTTTTTTATTTATTTTATATCTACATTGAATTTGGCGTTAGTTTTGTACGGACTGGTGGTCATAGTTGGGACCACCGAGGGGCCCCTGGGGGCCTCTAACCTGTAGGTGTGTGTGTTTCAGGGTTTGATGCCGACAGGATGGGCAACAGCAGCAGCGACAGGTCCGGCGGGGAGAGGGCTTTTAGAGAAGGACAGCAGGGAGGGAAAGAGGCTCGACCCAACATCATGATGGACAGCACAGAGGACGCAGACCTGTTTCAGAGAGAAGACGCAAAGGTAACCGAGGTGTTTATGATCGCTTTAAAGGGAGGGACATTAAAAACAACAAAAAAACTTTCTTCTCTGTGTGATGGCATCACTCACTGGCCACTTTAATAGGTAAATCATAGTAGTACTGAGTTGGACCCCCTTTTGCTTTCAGAAGAGCCTTTATTTTTCATGGCGTTGGTTTAACATGGTGTTGGAAACATTCCTCAGAGAGTTTGGTCCATATGCACGTGACCGCATCACGCAGTTACTGCATTTGTCGGCTGCACATCCATGATGTGAATCTCACGCTCCACCGCATCCCTAAGGTGCTCTACCAGATTCTTATTGTCATGTTTGAGATGACTTGAGCTTTATGACGTGGTGCATTATCCGCTACATCAGAAGATGGGTCCACTGTGGTCATAAAGGAGATGGAGATGGTCAGCAACAATACTCAGGTAGACTGTGGCTTTTACGCAATACTGCGTTGGTACAAAGAGTTTCAAAATCTGCCAAGAAAGGATTCCCCACACTTGAGCCGTTGATACAAGCCAGGATGGATCCATGCTTTCATGTTGACGCTAAATTCTGACTCTCCCATCTGAACGTTGCAGCTGAATTCGAGACTCATCAGACCAGGCAACATTTTTCCAACCCTACATTGGTCCAGGGTTGGTGAGCCTGTGTGAACTGTAGCCTCAGCTTCCTGCTCTTAGCTGATGGTGGAGGGTGCTCCGGTGTGGTCCTCTGATGCTGTAGCCCAGTGGTTCTCTACTGGTCTGGCTTCAGGACCCACCATCACCCTTAATGACAAGCCGTGACCCAAATCAAGGAAAATTTCCAATTTCTCAAATTTATTGAATGTAAAGATCGTGCAGTTTGATCGGAATAGTAAAAATAGAATATCACCGAATGCCAACACCAAAAAAATAAGTTTGTTGGTGAACCAAAATGACTTCAAGTGGGAAATATTCCCTTTGATGCTCAATTAGTTGCATTTTAATTAAATCCAAAACACTTCACTTCAGTAACTTCAGCCTTTTTTAACAGACTCAACATGCAAAACATGAAATAAAAAAGTGCAACCACTGAGCAGTAGTTTCAAAAAGAACTAGAATATGTAGCATTTGCTGAGTACCCACTTCCTGAATATATAACAATTTCCTATTAAAACTATCTAGTCACTTATTAAAGCATTAATCATAAAGCTGACATAACAAACACAACCTTTCAGTAACAGCCATTTTAAGACTCAATAGTGCTTTTATGCACAAACATGAAATAAAACAGTGCAACCACTGAGCAGTAGTTTCAAAAGAACTCAAAATATATAGTTTTAGCTGAATAACCACTCACTGACCTTTGTCTTCAAGATAAGAAAATCCATATATCATATATTTATTGTTGTATCTGTTTCACCATGCTCAACATACGTAAACAAACTTTGCAGGTCTTTTTCAATGGTGTGAACTGGCGGGTGTCAACTCCCATTACAGGGCATTATCGCCATCTACTGTTAAACAGTATGAATTACATGCTTTTTTTTTTTTTTTTTTTTTCTTTTAGCATTTCCTTCTCCAGGCAAAGGCCTACGACCCACTGAAAATGGGTCTACAACCCACTTTTGGGTCGCGACCCACCACTTGAGAACCACTGCTGTAGCCTATCTGCTTCACAGTGTTATCTGATTTGTGTTCAGAGATGGCATTCTGCATTCCTTGTCTGTAACGAGTGGTTATTTGAGTGACTGTGTCCTTCCTTGACATCAACAAGACATTTTCATCACCACAGCTGCTGCTCAGTGGATATGTCAGGTTCAGCCAACCTAAAACACTTTTCAAAAGGAAGACAAGAGACAGTTGTTATATTTTACTTGCAAGGAGAATGGCAGAGAGTGCTCAGTTACAGTCTCCAACCCGCTCTGGGTTAACTCCTGCCGAACTCTCTCTTTTATTGTCTTAGGACGTCCCTGCTTTACATAGGATATGCAGCTCTAAGGGGTTTGGGGAGTGACTAACTGCATATATTAATCTGACCTATCTAAGTACACTGATCAGTACATAGCTGTAGGATGCCCAATGTTCTCTCGTGCACTTCCAGTTCCCGGCTCCTCTCCTGTTCGTATGATAACTCTCACACTCTTATACAGCAGGTTATCCAACAATCACACAAGCCATTTTAAAGGTGACACATACTTAACTTCTTTCAGTAGTTCTTCGCTAGGCAGTGTACAGTTTAGTAGCAAATGTGTGATAACTATGTATAATTAATCCAACAGGATACTTCATTGATCTCGGACCATTCTCTGTGAACCCTAGAGATGTTTGTGGGTAAAAAACACAATAAATCAGCAGTTTCTGAAATACTCAGACCAGTCGTCTGGCACCAGCAACCATGCCACGTTCAAAGCCACTTAAATCCACTCTCGTCCTCATTCTGATGAACTTCAGCAAGTCATCTTGACCTCATCTACATGCCCAAATGCACTGAGTTTCTGCCATGTGATTGGCTGATTTGAGCTTTTTTGTGTTAACAAATAATTAAACAGGTGTGATTAATGAAGTGGCCAGAGGATGTATTTCTGTGTCTATATTTCAACATCAGTCAATCCCACCACTTTGTTTGCACATCTGTGCACATTTGTTGGATTTTGTCAAAATGTTGTGTGGTTATTATTGTAAGATTTTATCCACAATGCTTTGACACAAACTCAGCTACTGAATATAATTTAAAGTGTCAATTTACCATTTGGTTACATCCCATCCCTGCTATAAGCAAAAAACCTGTTAAAGTAACTTTGGACTCATCTCAGTGGTCTCTGACAACAACTGTGTATTGCTTCACAGCTCTGTCACACATCAACCAGGATGAAACTAGCTCACAGAGCTACAGTGAAACAAATAAACAAACAAGATTGAATAATAGTTAAATAATCATTAACATTCCTGTCTAAGAGGAGAAACCTACTTTGATATATATTGAAACAGACTGGGCATTCATGTGCTCTTCTTTTTTTTTTTTTTTTTTTAAGAGTTACTTAGTAAAATGATTAAATGATCCCAATTATGTGCAACTGTGACTCTTTGCCCAACCCATACAATAATTTTTGTAATTTCCGCAAGTCTTCTGATTTGATTTTCACTAAACTGAAATTATGCACAATGGAATAGATTTGGATAGAATAAAACGGGAGGAATATAAAAATGTTGAACTCTTGTCTAAAGCATTCAGGTCTCATCAGTTTATCTGTCTGCTGGCTGCTTAAACAGAAAGTATTGTTGGGTAACAAGGAAGCTGTGTAATTCTTCCCAGGCTCCACAGGAAATACAGGAATTTCTTGCGTGGCAGCAGGACCTGGACTGCGACAATAAAAGTCCAACGCAGGCCAGGCCAACTGTGTTCAGATGGTCAGGGGTAGCCAAAGAAGTCTACGTGTCCGGCTCTTTCAACAACTGGACCACCAAGATCCCCCTCAACAGAAGGTAGTTGGAGTCTGATGAAAGCTGTTTTGAAAGTCCTTTAAACTGTACTTTTGAGTTGAATGAGACACTGGTTGTTTCTCGAACACAGTCAAAAAAACTTTGTGGCTATTGTGGATCTGCCGGAGGGAGAGCACCAGTACAAGTTTTGTATAGATGGTCAGTGGACTTTGGATCCAACTGGGGTGAGTGACGAAGTCATTCAGTCTTTACAAAATGTGTCATGGATGTGTGCTTATTGTTCCTGGTCATGCAGACTCCTAAATCAAATTTCTGCTTGTGCTCTCCGACAGCCTGTGATGACGACTAAAACTGGAACGGTCAACAATGTCATACAGGTGAAAAGAACCGACTTTGAAGTCTTTGATGCCCTCAGGCTCGACTCGCAGGATTCAGCAGACGTTTCTGGTAATGGCGCCTGCATTTTTTTAGTTTCATTCAGATTTTAGTACAAGCTGTTTCCTAGTACAACAAAAACCTAATTCTGCTATGTATTAATTAGATTGAGCTTGTGATCAAACAACACCTGGAAAGGAAATAATTGCTGCATCTTCACTGACCAACTCCAGTAGAATTTATTTTACCAATGAAAATTAAAAACATTTTGAAT
The DNA here is from genome assembly GCA_018398805.1 of Hirundichthys speculiger. Taxonomy (NCBI): domain Eukaryota; kingdom Metazoa; phylum Chordata; class Actinopteri; order Beloniformes; family Exocoetidae; genus Hirundichthys; species Hirundichthys speculiger. The sequence goes on along the minus strand of JAGFBZ010000287.1, from coordinate 701,411 downwards.
TTGGAGCCAGCAGCACATGCAAAAAGGTTGTAAAATGGCATGTTTACTGTTGCATCACATTATCCACTTAGCTAGGTTTCTAATTTTTTTGAGATGATAATTGTTGTAACTTTTCAATAGGATACAGTGTCAGCTCCTTTTCTGGTTTCCTCTTCAATATGCACAGTACTTTTTAATATATCAGACAAATCTGTGCTGCAGACAAGCCATTTAAACATACACAGTCTGTGTCTATGATGCCATGCTGTTGTAAGATGTGCAGAAATAAAGGCCGTCTTATTTCTGCTGAAATATACACAGAAGTCGTCACAGCGCAGGAACAGAATATTGCTGATCATTGTACCGTTTACAGAGCTCACAACATCCAATTATGGTGAAAATCAAAGATGTTGGGTTACACAGAGATAAACTTCTAAGGGATTTAAACAGGAAGATGAAGAATACAGATGCATGTACACTTTCTAAGCGTTAAAGAAGAAAGATAGTGATGTGAAAGTTGTGTGCGTGTTGTTAGCCTCTTTACTGCCTCACAGCTTCAGAACAAGACACAGGTTTATCAACACTGGTTCTGTTTCTGCGCTAAGACGTGGTTAAATTCACTTTCATGTTTAAAACCACCTAAATGAAAATGTCACATCCTACATGCAGGATAATTTCTTATTTTTTGGTCTGTATGTGTTGCAGCCAATGTCCAAGTCATTCTTTTTCTCCTTGTTACATTATTCACACATTTTAATTTGCCCTCAGTGAGAAAAACAAGGAAACAGTAGCAGTCCAAGATATCCTACTTCTGTCAAGGCTTGAACCTGATTCGAACCAAAATCAAAAGTAGATAATTTGTAAACTGTAAATTACGCCATATCCCACCCCTAAAAAGGTGGGACATGAGACATCTTCCACCAGATCTTCCACTAGATCTCCTAAAGCCACTATTAAGGGATAGCGAGTAGCGGGAGGGGCGTTCCACCACAAAGAAAGCAATCTTCCACCTTGCTAAACTCGCTATCCCACCTGCGCTACCCGCTACATTATGCGTCGGAGTGGTTAGGGCGTGACACCTGTTAAACCAATCAGTGGATCAATAGCCATTGCCTTTAAGAGCAGGTTGCGTTACCAGCAAACCGCTATCGAGCGTCTTTTCATCCAGATCGGAGCAGCTCTCGTGCGCAGCTCGTCTGGGACTCTGCTGTAGAGCTTCCTCCTCTTCCTTCCTCCTCCTCCTCTGCACTGATATATACATAAAGATATTTTTACACAGACAATTCCTATAGGCTACCTGAAAGTCCCAGATAGTCGGTGCGCTCCCGGTAAACACGCTCTTGGTCGTCTATTGTTTAATTGGTGAGCAAGCCGTTGAAGACAATCTCTGCCATTTTCTCAGGGTTTCAACTGAGGACAAATCACGCTTTTTTTTATACTAGAGTTAATTCCAGAGGTAGAGCCGTTTGTGCACATCCACATGTGACCAGGTGGACGCACATTGATGCCATAAATCGGCATAACAGGTAGCAGCTTTAGGGAGCGGAAGATTGGATTAGCGGTTAGCGGAGGTTCCTAAACCCGCAATTTGCGGGTAGCGGCTAGTGTTAACGGGTAAGAGGAAGTGTACGATCGGGGTCATGTTCTACATTTGTTGATACTTCATGTGCTTATATGTATAACATATTTCATACATATCCCATTTAAAGTGCTTTACAAAGGATTTGAGAAGAAAAAAGGAAAAAAAATCTATCCATTATCTATACCCATTTATTCCTGTGCAGAGGCATGGGAAGAAAAAATAAAAACAGTATAATAAAACAGATTAAAATACCAGAAAAGAAGAAAGACGTACATAATATTTGAAATATATCATAAGAAATGGGTGCAGACATGTTCAGTAAAAGCATGGTGGATGAAGTGTTTTCATTAAAAGCCTTTGAGAAAAGCAAGGTCTTTCATTTAAATTTTAATTTGGGGAGTTGATTCCAGCAGGGGGCAGCATAATGACTAAAAACCACTTCACTGTGTTTGGTTTGAACTCTGGGTACTATCAGGTGACCAGTCCCTGCAGATCTAAGACACATTCCAGGCTCATGTGCAGAAAACATGTCGATGATATCATTTAGGCCATGACCATTTAGAGACAGTTTTAGACAGTTAGAAGAGCCTTGAACTGAATTCTTTGTTTAAATGGAGACCAGTGTAAGGATCTAAGTGTTGAAGTGTCCTGTTTTTTTTTTATCAGTATTCCTGCTGCAGCTTTTTGAATAAGTTGTAGATAGCTAATGCTCTTATTTGGGTTGCCAGTATGTAGCACATTAAAGTAATGTACCTGACATGAAATACAAGCATGGATGAGCTTTTCCAGATCCTTCTTTGACATAATGTTTTTCATTTTGGCTGTGAAGTACAAACTTAAAAAAAGAAAAAGCACACATTTTCCATGCCGGAGGTAAAGATGATGTGCGTGTTGTTTGTGTATTTGTTTGTTTTCTGTCTTGATGGACATATGAATGGGCATTTATGGCTGTAGTGGCCTTGAATGACAGTTGAGAGGGCCTGGAGTCTCAGCAGGCTGCACGAGGACTGCAGCCTTCGTACATGAGCTGCCTCCACCAGGTGAACCATCCGAGCATTTCAACTAATGGTACTACAAGCGTTGGGAACTATGCTAAAGTCACCAAAACAGAGGACAGTGGACACACCATGGCAGCTCACGCATAGTTTAACAACTGCAACTGTAGTTTGACAACACGTTGCCTTTTCAGCATCACAGACACTAGCTTTTGGACCTGTAGTTGACCACAGCTGCTGTTGTCTTTGTTATATAAAAGCTCAAACATGGACTCGTGACCGCAGGTCTTTCTGAGATAAACTCTTGCCTTTTTCGTGCTGTCTAAGTGCTCAGAGGTTGTACGTATCCAGCAGTGGTTTCTGCTTTGACCTTTACACACTGAGCTTTCCTTAGACTCCCTTAATCTTTTAACAATATTTTGCGCTGTAGATGACAGAAGTTCTTCACAATTTTGTGCTGACAGTATTTTTAACCAAGTGTGACCTGACGTGAAGAGTTCAAGCCATTCTTGCTTGGAAAGACTAAGCTGTTGGTGGATGCTCCCGTCCTACCCCATCCTGATCCTCTCACCTGGTCACCTGGTTGCAGGCTCTGGAACAATGACATGGCTTCTGTGTTCATTAAGTTTTTATGTCTTTTCCTTGTCAACTTTTCTTTTCTTGTGTGATGCCGCCATGAAATTCTAGACTTGTTTACAGTACAGAATAAATGAATGACATATTCAAGTTTTTTTTCCCCCACCTTCAATGGAAAATTTACTTGAAAAGTTAAAGAAAAATTCCTGAACATCAACATATTAAATAATCTTACACAGTAAATTTAATTTTAATGCATCCGATCACTCTTAACCAGACTGCATTCATTAGTGACATTTACTGTGTTTGCTTGAAGACTCTATTTAAAAGGAGTTATTTGACCCCACCACTTCCAGATTTGTCCAGTTCCCCGCCGGGCCCCTACCAGCAGGATGCATATGTCATCAAACCAGATGACAAGATTAAACAACCTCCTATCTTGCCGCCCCACCTGCTCCAAGTGCTGCTCAACAAGGACACGGGAGTCTCTGTAAGTCAAGACTTGATTCTGTTACACGGCTCGTCTTACTGATGCTCCACGTGTAAGAAACTGATGACCTCTGATGTTAATCAAGTATGAATTAATTCTGCTTCTGAATGTCCCCTCAGTGTGACCCAACACTACTTCCAGAGCCCAACCATGTCATGCTCAATCACCTGTATGCCCTCTCTATCAAGGTGACACGCTGAAAACTTCTGTTATTTGACAAAGCACACAAATTAATAAACTTGTGTATGAGAAATAGTCTGAAGCTGTTTGTCACATTTGTATCATAAATGTGTGAATGCTGTAGTTTAAATTTTAATTGTGAACAAGTGTGGTGGTTCTTTGATTACATTTGTTTTTCAAGCCTTGTTTCGTAACTGTGTTTCAGGATGGGGTGATGGTTCTCAGCGCTACACACCGATACAAGAAGAAGTATGTGACCACTCTACTCTACAAACCAATATAACCCACAGAGGCACAGTCCAGATTCTTATTCTGAAATAACAATGTGTTGTTGTAAACAGCTGCTATTTGTATGGTTTTATTGAAGCTGAACTAAAATCTGTCGCTGAAATTTGTGTAAAATGCTCCAATATTCTCCAAAGCTGTTTGTTTTAATCCACTCTGATAGTGCTGAGATCACTTTAGTTCCACCTACTTCATAGTTGTTTTTCTGTTTGTGGAAAAAAGAAAAAACCTCGATGATCTGAGTCCAACAAAGTCTCATTGGTTTAACTTTTTTTTTTTTTTTTTTTAAATGATTGGGTGGATGTTTTAAATGTTTTTATTCAAAGATCACTTGACCCAGACTTGTTAGATGAAGTTCAGTCAGTCTGGTGTCTCAGAAATCTGTGTAATGGATCTCTGACGAGCGCATTGTGTGGTAGGAGTTTATAATGTCAAAATTATCAGAAGGCAGGACAGAAGGAAACCAGCTTCTCCTTTCTTGAGTCATTTACTTTTTTTCTCTCTAAAGTTTGATTTTACAAAATTCAAATAAGCAAAACTGTTGTTGTGTTTTTTTTTCTAGGAACACATGCTCTTCTAAAGCATATTCCTCTTCCTAAACTTCACCAAGTACGGTAGTTGTTTCTTTTTACCCCCTAAACCTAACCAGGTACAGAGTGGAAGTGAAAGTTTACCATACGTCTCATACCCCACCAAAATAAAGTTACAATTACCTAAAAACGTAAAGAAATATGTTATTAGAGCCACAGTTGCACTCTAGCTCTGAGCAAGGTTTTCTTAGATTAAAGTCTTGTGCTTGTACCTTGATACTACCATTACCTTCTGTCTTTGAAAACTGACTTTTTGATTGTTTAATGAGCGAGGTAGCTACATGACTTTCCACTGGCAATGCTTCTGTGGTCCTTCACCTTTTCACTCTGTCTGTGTGAACAAATCCAAAGTCCAAAGATTTGGTTTTAGATATTTAAGTGGTCAACAAATATACAGAATATACTGCTGTATGAACCCACTCCACGTACATGCAAAGAGTCTGAGAAGTTGAAGATCAACTGGAAAGCTTTGCTTTTCGAACCTCGCTTGCATTTTTATATCAAGCTGATCACCTTGTATTAAATCAGTCTTTTTTTTTTTTTTTTTACATTAGCTTTCAAAATTCAGAACGACATTAAAGTTTGTAAAAGGACGATGTAATGTATCTTATTCTTTTATTTGGTTTTGAATCGGTCAACTCAGTGAACTTTGGGATTGGGGTCCTTGTTTTCAGGGTTGTAGTCAGACTGGGCAAAGCAGTTAGCAGCCACTCGATCAAATTTGCTCTAATGTTCATCAAAGGAGGACTAGAAGGGATTTGTATATTTCTTCTTTCACCATTAAACCACTCAAGGAATCTGGAAGAACTTTGTTGTGTAAAAGACAAGGGAGCAAGTTGGACACCAGTAATCCCTAATTACTTTGGGAAACCTTTGCTAAGCAATACAATACAGTGATAGATGCACAAATGCCATTAAAAACTTAACTGTGTGAAAAAGAAGCCTTATGTTAGCCTCGTCTAGAGCGGACATCAACGTCCTCTGGACTCGGAGGGATCTAGGACGGGCCTTCGCTCAGTGTAAGCATGTTTGTGGTCAGAAGAATCTTTATTACAGATCATTTTTGGAAGAACTGGAGACAAAAAAGATCATTCAGACTTATCAGCAACGAATCCAAAAGCCAGGATCTGTGATGGTATGGGGTTATATCTGTGGCCTTGGCAGGAGTCATATACATGTCTGTGATGATGGCATCAACGCAGATTGAGATTTTAAAGCAACATTTGCTGTCTTTAGGTATCTTAATCATTTTCAGGGGCATCCGCCCATTTTTCAATAAGATGATGCAAAGCCACATTCTCCAACCGCATGGCTTAGGAAGAAAAGAGCGCAGGTACTGGACTGGTCTGACTGCAGTCCTGAATTGTCCTCAATAGAGATTGTGTGGAAAATTTTGAAACAAGAACAATGCAGGATTGAAGAGACTGTGCTGCTGAACACTGCAAGATCACATTTGGAGGAATAATGGCACAAAATAGCAACTGAAAGGCTTGACGTCGTCGGTGCCAGAATTCCATTGCTGTGAGAAGGAATTAAAACATACAAGGTGGTGAGAACTTTACTGTCTCAAAACATCTTGGGTTTATACTACCAACAAAGAAAGTTAAAGTGTAAAAATAACAATTTAAAAAAGGAGAGAATAATTACATTTTTCATATTGTCTCATTTGGTGTTGTAGGAAGAGCCAGTGAGTCACTGAGGTAAATGGGAATTTAACGTCTGAATGAATGTGTGAAAGCATCGCTCCCTGTTACCCTCTTACCAGAACAGTCCACTACTTGATTTGAGCAGGTGAACTCATAAACAACTATGAAGGGAAGCTCAGAAACAGCTGTACATCTAAGAATCTGACTGATGTTTTCATAGCATTTTTTCATTAGCTGAAGAGCATCAATAGATCAGGAAAAAAAAAAGACATTTTAGGGTGTTTCAGTTCCTTCTATTTTCAAACAAACAAAACAAACAAAAAAACCCTAAATGGATTGCTTCCATCTTGTCCACTTCATCCACTGGAGTTCCAGACATCCTCAGCTCGCACCAGCAGCCGTAATCAGTTTATGCTTGAGGACCAGCTCCAGTCTGATCATCTTCCTGAACTGCCATTTGTCTTTGGGCAGCTCAGCTCCAGTGACGAAAGCCGGAAAAACGTGTGCAGCAGAGAAGTACGTAATATATCAGGAAAACATCAAGTCATCTTCAAAAAGTACATTTATACTTAACATCATACGGAAAAAGATGGCTGCATACTGAGAGTTTTACAGTCGTACTGATGAGCAGCGGCAGCTGTGATGATCATGTTTCCAGTCAGATAGAGCCAGAACCTGTTTCAGGGTGTTCCTAAAGGATGAAGTGGTGTTGGAGGGGAGGGACCCTGAAGAGAACAGGGGATGATGGGGTTTTATTTTTGATTTTTTTTTTTTTTTATATTAGTACTTAAGATTTTTTTTTTCCAACAGCATTTATGTGACTACTGTAGGTTTCTTACATATAAATGTTCTTCCTATTTAATTTCAATTAAATTATTTTAATTTTTAATTAAAAATAAATAACTTGTCTGACATGTCTGAACTCAGGTTTGTATTCTCCAATCTTAAGTCAAAAATAACCTTTGATCATGCAGCTGATCAAACAACTGGCACTTGTCGCGCTTCCCTCTGCACGTTTCCCCACACAGGTGTTTAAATATTAACACAGAAGAAAGCAACTAGCTGGGTACAGTGTGACAGCCCTCTGGCTGACTTTCCATGTCAAATGACTGACAGGAAGTGACTGGCCAGTTTATTGCACCTGGCTGGCTGTTTATTATTTATTTATTTATTTTTGGTTGTCTGGTTGGCTGTTTAAACTGCAGAGGTGCCCTCTTTATTTCAGTTGTGCTTTGGTGTTGCTCCAATGCCAAACAAGTTCTTTATGCTAAAAAAATTTTAGTTTAAAAGTAATATGTGGCCTCCTCCTTTTTGTCCTGCCTTTGAACTGGGCTGTGACAACAGCTATGTGCTAAAATTATTAGCCATGTCTGTTCATAGCAGGTATATGTGCTTTTTTTTTTGTACCAGCTCAGATTAATTTATATAAAGGTACATATTAATGTAAAATCAAAGGTGTTGTCATTTGATTTTAGGCTGGCTTAGGTTAGCTGTCATCACTTAGCTACTTAGCCTTTAGCATTATATTAACCAGCTGGTCCCAACTCTTAAAAAGGAAGATGTTGGAACCAGATTTGATCAGTATGAATGTAAAGTAATATTAAAGAGCATCATGGGTTAATACAAGATAAGCCAGCTGAGTTAAAATAGCCAACTGTAACTGAAATAAGGTGAGTGTTCTCGTGGAGAAACCCAAAAAGGAGGATGCACAGATAAGGCCAGTTGGCTGGGGTCCCACGACACTTTGTACAATTGCTTTGAATGTTTACAATTTACAATCTTATCTAAGAGCTTCAGAGAATACTGGAGTCGTTAGGTGAGAAAGAGCTTTTTCTTTCTCATAGCAGCGATATAGAGATCCAAAGAGCCAGAGTTTTCCTGCAGAAAAACAGATTTTTCAGGTTCGTGCAACGTCTTTTATATGTTAAAGTGTGGGAGTGTCCTCTACTCTTCAGGTATTTTCAGGCGATCTCAATGGCTACTTAGTTATTGGCTTTACCACAGAGTTGAGGGCCCGTAATTTCATTTGATATAAATTGTTTATGTTTCCTCAAGATTTGAGGCAAATTATTTCGTTGGTTATAGAGCTGTTTATCTTAACTCAGAAGAAGTGTCTGACTGCATCACATTAGAGGTCTTCCAGAACAACCTAAAGGTTCTGACCCGAATCGGGTCTCGGGTCCATTCACAAGACGTGACTCCGGGTTTGGGTCAGAATCGGTACAGTTAGTCTCGGGTCCAGTCGGTGCTCTCTGACAGGCTGGGGCCACGTTTACCTGAGAGGGGTAAAGATACTGGTGGTGGCATCTGTCACTCAGCCCCCACCCACACCTGTCCCCGGTCCCCTTCCATCCAATAGGCTGTGAGATGTCAGGTGACAGGTGAGGCAAAAGTAAACAAACAAACAGTAGTTTGATTTACCCTATGTCAGGACTCAGGCCAGTTATTACCGGTATGCTGTGAAGCACAACGGATCGCCAAGATGAGAGAATATGTTCTCTCATGTCCTGACCGGTTTAGGCTATTAGCGTTAGCAGGTGCCGGGTCCAGAGGTGGCTGTAGCTCAGTTGGTAGAGCGGGTCATCCAGTCACTGGAAAGGTTGGCGGTTCAATCCCAGCTCCAACTATCCACATGCCAAAGTGTCCTTGGGCAAGACACTGAACCTTAACTTCCCCCCAGTGGTTTGGCAGCACCTTGCATGGTAGCAGCTGCCCACTGGTGTGTGAATGAGAGGCCAATGTAAACCGCTTTGAGGGCACCTTGTTGTGGAAAAGCAGTATATAAGTGCAGTCCATTTGCTACAAATAGCATATGTATCCACAAAGAAAAAAAGGAAGTGGATTTTTTTGTTTTTTCTTTCTTATTATTGTTGTTTACATCACGTAGTCTATGCAGTAATTGAACCGGGGAGAAGAAGACAACGTTTAGGTAAGAAAACCAAAATTTATTCAACGCTAGACAACTTTTAACATGAGCAACTATGGGCTGTATTGTCACGGTTCTGTTCGGGTATCTCGGTTCGGTTCGTGGTCGGAAAACTAAAGACTCGGGTCGGATCGGTTCCGGGTTAAAATATCACGGGTCCATTCAGGTTCGGAACCCGGGGTTATGATAATAGCTCGGGTCGGGTCGGTTTTGGATTGAATTTTCACGGGTCCATTCGAGTTCGGGTCCATGAAGGTGGACCCGTGAAGACCTTTACATAAACCCAGGTGCAGCTGCGGGGTCTGCCATGCAGTTGTGGGCGAGCCACACAGTCCGAGCTACAGTCTGTCTTGTCTCTTCTGGCCTGCACTGGAGTGTAAATTTGAAATGCTCTGCAGGCCTGGGAGACAATGGGCCAGTAGATTTTAGTGAGAAAAGCACACATCAGTGTGTTCCAGCGGGTTTCTCAGCTCTGCTTCTACACCTTTTTGCAACATACTGCCACGCAGTACAAGGAAAGAGTCTTTAAAAAGAAATCTGTAGAAAACCTATGAGTGATGTCACAGTCCAGACGTCCGGTTCATCTCATACAGTCTATGAGAGAAACTCTCATTACATAAACTGCTCTCGACTAGGTTAGTGAGTCACCGTGGAAACACATTACAAGTACAGGTTACCTCTATTTCTGAAAGGGCCTTGATTTTACCTCACTTTGATAAACAGAAAAGGCAGTTTCCCTCATTAAAGGTTCAACATACCCAGACTTCCCACTTGACCCACTTTATGAAGCAGGCATCTGCTCTCACAGAAATCTGTAAAATGTGGATGAACTCACAATACCACCTTTTGTAGCAAAACCATTTCTGACAACACGGAAGGAAGCAAATCACAAGAAAGTTCATGTGTCAGGACCTGGCAGAGCACCTAAACGCCAGTCCCTTACTCATTAACACAGTATGGTCAGTGGCTTAATTGTCAACACAGCAGAAATATATGCCCCCATGTGGTCAGAAGTGGTATTGCTACACACAATTGAGTGGCTTGAAAGCATGTTGTGGATGAATGTAATATGATCAAATGATGTGGCAGTTCCACAGAAAGAAATGGGCTTCTTCTACACTGACTTGATTACTCTGGGGATGAAACCACCCCTTCAGTGACAAAGTCAGCTGCATAAAGTGTCCCCCAAACCTTTTTCCGTGTGTGTAAAACTGAACAGAAAAAGAAGGAAAGCGAACATCTAATATAGTACAGTATAATGGGACAATGATTTCACATTAGCAATGTTCTCTTGGTTTAAAGTCTTGTATTGGTGCCTTGATATAGCGTCAAATCAGCACCATAGACATATATTGCAAATCAAAATCGAAAAATTTAAGAATCAAAGCCCTGAAACAGGAGGAAAACTCAGTCTGTTGTCTGCAAACGAGACTGCATGCATATTTCTCAGTTACACTTTTATTTTCTCGCAGTCAGTTCTAAAATCATCTCAGTTTTTAAACCTTCTTTCTCAGTTGCATTTTTTTCTTTTCTCGGTTGGAAAAGCAACTAGCGACATATCTGTAGACTTTTTCTGGTGTTATTGGAGAGTGGCGTGAAAGCACATATTGTTACTCCACTCACTGAGCAGTGGGTGCTGCCACAGACTCATCCTGCATCCAAAAACACTCACAGGCAGCCCAGTCCGCAGTGGACTGGTCACACAGCTGAAACTATAAATTCTATATACACCGAGTAAAGAGGTTTAATAGAAAAACAACTCCAACCACCTTTCAACCTTTCAAGAAAAGCGTTAATCACAGCTCTTACTTGGGGCATTTGGTAAATACAATAAGATAACAGATGAAAGAGATGATGCACCAGGCTAAGATTATTAGGTTATTATCATAGATATGCATGCAGTCTTTATCTACAGGAAAAAAAAAAAAAAACATGATTGCATTGTCCACTAAATTTTATCAATGTAACTTTACTGCATAAATGTAATGTTCCTAATTTGAAATGTATTTTCACAACACGTCTACAAAACAGTGGAGACAAGTGCTCTGAAGTTGACAAAGTGTTTAAAATCTGATTTATTTTATTAAGATTTCAAAAAGAAAGTTTTTAAAGTTTGCAAAAGATCTTTCCGGTATATATATCTTTTTCATGTGATTTGTGGCTCAGCTGGAACAGTGGACATCCCTGTCCAGGTCCTTGTTTCCAGGGTTGTATTGTTTTGAAGCAAAGCATTCAGCTGCCACACGATCGCACTCACAGACAGCAGCCTGGCACTTATCGTTGCTAGCTGTGGAGAGAGACCTGAGTCAGTAAATGGACAGAAAGCCTGCAAGTAAGAGCAAAACATTTAAAAAAAATGATGTGACACAGACGGTAAAGAGTGCCAGTTAAACTTCTAGATACCAGTCTGATTATTGAACTAGAATTTTGGTTTCTGCTGACCACTGATTTAAATCATGAATGATTTAAATGTTCCTTTAATGCTCTTTTTGGAGCATTATATGTTTTTTATTTGCCAATAAAGTCCCTTGAAACTTATGAAATGTTTCTAAATCTTATTTAGTATGCCATAGAAAGACAGGAAAAACATGATTTAAGGATACTGAAAAACCATCGATTCAACTGTACAGAATAAATAGACAGTCTTACCTGAACACGTCCCCTGTTGTTGTGAACAGGTGAAATCGTAATCAATGATATAAGGAAGGTCAGAAACACCTGTGCATCCAGGTGTAGTTCTGCTGGCGCTGTAACAGCTATCATGAGCTTGACAGCACCTATGAACACAACAGGAAAATAAGCCATTTAGGAACTCTTGAAAGTCTTCCACTTTCAAAAATAAAGAATGGATTGCTCCTTACTCGTCCACGTCATCTACGGGAGTTCCTGAGCCTCCAAAGCCACAATAGCATCCATAATCATTGTATTTAAGAGGATTAATACCAGGCTGATAACAAATCATCAACTGTGCAAAATGCCACAGTGCTTTGGGCATCCCGGCTTCACTGACCACACAGGCTGGAAAAGACATGTAAAGTAGATGAATTCTCAGTGAATGAATCAGGAGAACATAAAAGACAACTCCACAAAGTGTGTTCATAAAGTGTGAAAACTATTGCTACGTACTGAGAGTTTTACAGTCTTACCAGTGAGAAGCAGCAGCAGCAGAGGAGATGTCACATTCATGGTTGCAGTGAAATGGACACAAAATATGACAGTCAGCTTTTAAATGGTCATGAAATGGAAAAAACTAAGATAAGAGAAAACAAGAGGGTGCCAACAACACTTAAACAAGGAGGCACTGCTAATGAATGAGTTTCCAGCAGCATTTATTCAACTACTTTAGGCTACTTACATAACGAAAGAAGATAATATTTTTTTATGGTTTTGCAGCTCTAGTGGCTTTTATGAACATTTAGTTTGTATTTTTACATACTTAAATCAAAAATATCCTTCTATACACAGCTGTACAAACAACTGACATCTGCTGCAGTTCTCACTTCTTTCCACATAAATGTTTAACCCCCCCCCCCATTGATAAGACATTCACACCATGGAAAGTCGACTCCCAGTTTTCCTGGTTACCTGCAGCAGTTCACTGCCTGCAAACATAAACAAAGGTAGTGTTGGGTATATAAAGTGCTCGTTAGTTATTAAAGAGTTAAGTGTCCTAATAAAGTTAATAAGGGAAGGAATTTATTTGCAAAATAAACATACCTTAACGGGCCACCACCTGATATTCAAGAAACAACAACTAAGTCTTAAAATGAGTCCCAGTACAACTGAGTCTTACAATGGGCGTTCTATGCATGTAGGCCTGTAACCAGGTGTGGCGCTACAGAGCAACAGAGCAGGAGGGACTGCAGCACAGACCTTTACAATCAGCAGATGTTACAAACATGTGCATAAATAACCACAAAGAGCTTCTCTCATTAGAATATCACAATTAACACAAGTATTAAAGATGAACAAGCAACACTTGATTAAGATTCTGACATCTACTAAACTTGATAGCAATTAAGTAAAACATAAAAACAACAAAGCATGAAATAAAGCTATTACCAAATATACATATGTGTAAGAAGGAATTTAGATGTGTCTAACAGGATGCCTTTGAACCAATGTGGTGGAGATGGACTACAAGAGTGGTGGATGGAATCACATGTAAATGTGTTGCACCTTGAGCAGCTGAGTGCCAAAAGAGAAAAAATGACTTAGTTGAAATGTGAGGCCTCTCTCTTTGTCACAAGCTGTTATCCAGCAGTAGTTAGAACCTAGAAAACAAGGAAGAACAGTCAATAGGTTGAAACTTGGCACTGAAATTGTACAGAAAGCGCAAAGGAATTCTACCCTTCTTCAACGTTGAGGTTTCAACCATTCACTGACACTCCTTCAACGTTGATTCAACCATATTTTGCTATCTGGGAACACATCACTTGCTAGAGAGGACTCTGCTGTTAGAACTGGCGTACACTGGAAAGTTAATTCTTTGCAAACAGTTTGAGTAAATGCCACTTTTAAAAATTAGATTGATTGCATTCTATCCTGTTTTGGAAAAAGCCAGCTAAATGTCCGTAAAACCTTCAAGCTGTTCCTAAGATCCTAACAACTCTGTTGTTGGAAGTGGAGAGGACTCTGTTGTTGGCGCTGAGGAGTTTGTGGCTGATGCTGGAGATTACCGTGTGGTTGGTAGGGAAGGCTCAATGAATGGCAACTAAAGGCATGCACAACTCCTGGTGCTGGAGAGCTCTCTGCTGTTGACACAGTGAGTTGTGTATTCTTATTTTGATTCATAAGTTCTTTAGGTCTGGGGTCTGTTTCAGAAAGGAGGTTCAACAAACTAACTCAAGAGTCAACAAACTTTGAGTTAGAAGCAACGAAGGAAAGACAGTTGATGAGGAAGAAGTTGCAGGGCTAGTGAACTTGTAATGTAAAAAAAAAAAAACAGCATGAAATGCTGAAGTAGTTGATGAAGTATATAAACCTTTTACATTAACAAAGAAAAAAATAATTCAAGGAGCTTCAGTGGTTATATGGGTACAGTCAATACATACAGTAACTCGGGTGATCCTTAAATAAATTTTCTTTACTCCCAAAAGTGGAAGCAGAATACTAATAAAAATGTATTTTTAATAATTAATTATATCAACTTCAATGATATAGGTTACTCAAATTCCTTCTTTGATGACTCATGTTTGTGGCTAACAAGAGGGTTTATGAGCCAGGCTACTTTTCTCACAGCTCTGCCGTTCACTGTCTAATAGGACCTAGTCAATCTCGTCTATGTTCATCATCACAGTTTTTATTAGGAAAACTGACATTTGCAAATAAATAGCTAATAAAATAAAATAACCCAAGGTGTTTTATGTGAAGTATGGACATATGTTGGGTGATATTTGTGATGCATTGAAGAAAAAGATCATGTATATGGAGCGATAGGAGTGCCACATTAATAAATAAATAAATAAATAAATAAATGTGGAAATAAAAAGAGAAATAAATAAATAAATAAATAAATGTGGAAATATAAAGAGAAATATAATAAATAAATAAATAAATAAATAAATAATGTGGAAATATAAAGAAAAATAAATATATAATAATATCTGTGGAAATATAAAGAGAAATAAATAAATATATGTGGAAATATAAAAGGAAATAAATAAATAAATGTGGAAATATAAAGGGAAATAAATAAATGTGGAAATATAAAGAGAAATAAATAAATGAAAAGGAAAATCATCTTTAATTTTCGTATTGCATTTGCTTTTCCTTTTTGGCACTCCTGTGACACAAGGATAAAGCAATGACAAAATGCTTGGTGGACTGAGCTGTCAATCAAATGGCTCTGGGCGGGGCTTCCTGTCCAGGATGGATAGTCGTTCCCTGATCACTGGATTTCTGCCTGGCGGTATGGGCACTAACCATAGACATATATAGAGATAGACGCCGCATCGAACGCTACTCCCTACTGGCGCTGACAAGATTTGGGGCGGCCATCTTGGACCGGTCACCCGCTCCACTCAGTGTTATTTGTTTGGCAGGTGTGCCATCAATGTATTTAATCATACCTCACGAAACGAACTGATTTTCACGCATTTTTTTTCTTTTGCTGCAAAGGTCATAAATGTAGCTTTGATACATGACACATGGTTTGGCGTATTTTAATATTGATAGTGAGCTTAGTAGAATATCTCCGTTCCTGTTAGAGGCTAGTAGCCTTTTAAGTAGGGTCTTTTAAGGGGGTCTAAAGACTTAGGCTACAACATGGACTTAGTTCATTTAGCACTTTTAATGCCTTATGGTTTGTATAGTTTTATTCCATTTGCATTAGGCTTTTTTATTAATTTGACATTGCTGTTCATTAGCCTACTGCTATTCTCCTTAATGTAGGCTAGTCTTATCATGCTGTTATATTTTGCTTGAAATGACAGTTTATTATTGCTCTTTTCCCTATTTTTTTATTGTTTATTTCATTATGCTATTGACTGAATTGACATTCATTTTTGCTATTCTCCTTATTAGCATCTGTATGTTAAAGCAGATGAGTCAAAGACTTCCATCACAGTCACAACCTGAAGGTTTATGAGAGGAGACAGCCTAATTGGCCAGATGAACACACTCATAAAATTCAATAATCTGTTTTGTGGAGACATGGTACACCTTGTTTAAGATTTTGTTGAAGATGATCCATCCCCCTTTGAATCACAATGTTCAGGCATGTTCTCTCACTTGTGCTGCGACTCGACGTACGGTAATACTACTACGGTTATAATCCCAGAGAATGACCGGTCCAAGATGGCGGCCGCATTTCTCATTCCAAACAGCCAAACGGCGTCTATCTCTATATATGTCTATGTATGATACCGCCAGGCAGAAATCCAGTGATCAGGGAACGACTATCCATCCTGGACAGGAAGCCCCGCCCAGAGCCATTTGATTGACAGCTCAGTCCACCAAGCATTTTGTCATTGCTTTATCCTTGTGTCACAGGAGTGCCAAAAAGGAAAAGCAAATGCAAAACGAAAATTAAAGATGATTTTCCTTTTCATTTATTTATTTCTCTTTATATTTCCACATTTATTTATTTATTTATTTCCCTTTATATTTCCACATTTATTTATTTATTTCCCTTTATATTTCCACATTTATTTATTTATTTCCTTTTATATTTCCACATTTATTTATTTATTTCTCTTTATATTTCCACATATATTTATTTATATATTTATTTCTCTTTATATTTCCACATATATTCATTTATTTATTTATTTCTCTTTATATTTCTACATTTATTTATTTATGTATTTCTCTTCATATTTCCACATTTATTTATTTATTTCTCTTTTTATTTCCACATTTATTTATTTATTTATTTATTTATTAATGTGGCACTCCTATCGCTCCATACATGTAGGCCTAAATAAGTCATGTATCTCTGCAGAACCAACTGTTCTTAAAAAAAAGTTATCGGGTATCACAAATAGTGACAGCTGGCTTGATCACAGTAAGTTACTTAGATCCTCAATATACTTTTCCATTGCAAATGTGAAATGGATCATTCGAACATTTCCAAAATGTGCGTTATATGACAAATTGTTTGGTGAAATTGAACCTGTTTCATGAAGAGGAGAAGACAGACAGAAACTTGGGGTATGTGGAAGTAAACCTGCTCCCGACCAGGTTCAGTCTGGTTTTAAATCACAAGAGTTCTTAATTACCTTTTTTTAAACTATTGACTATACCTTTAGTTCATCATTAATCTGTTGACATAGTTTCCTGTGTGTCTGTGTGTGTATGTGTATTTTTAGTATGGTCATGTTTCTTGACAGCAGCTGTTCAAAAATGTTACCATGTGTCTGATATTGGAAAATTAAGAATCTATCAAAAACAACAAGAGGACAAAATGGCTGACAGAAGCACCACGCCTCTACCCACAACTCCTGATTCCAGAAACCAAAACTGAAAGTGAAACCATGACTGACAGGGACCAACACATTGGCTTTTTGAGGGCACCATCTGAATGTATGTGTGGCAGTAGTGATCTCAGGTGGGATCTGATATCAAATTTCATCTGGGTCTAAACTCTGATACTGATAGTTTCATAAGATTGGTTGTGTACACAGAAATGTAGGTTACTTATCATTTTGATGTTGAAATTCTATGATAAACATATATGTTAAAACATTAGCTGTTTTTGTTTTTTACATGAGGATAGATCCTTAAAACTGAACCATCAGGATCAAAGTATTGATATTTTGGTATTGATCCGCCCATCCCTGACCTTCAGAATTCACCTGGGGGACAGATCTCCACCAGAGAATTCTAACCTGGACTAGAACCTGTGTGAGAAACCTTATTTACAAACAAAAAAAACAAAAAACTCTTTGGAGATATAGAATAAAGAGAGTATTCTTAGCTTTTTCCTTTTACAGATTAAATCACAGAATAATAAAAGAAGGAAGAGAAGAATGGATGAGGAAGAACATTCTTGAAGGAGACAGCTACCCAAGGAACTCAGAGGGGAACACTTCAGAGATGCTGACCATCAGAGGAACCTCCTGGTAGCAACAACTGGTCAAGGACGACCTGGTAAGTTGTGCAACATCTTCTTCCTGCTGCACTGAATCCACTTGGGTCAAATGAGATCAAACTCTCCTTCAGAAACATGGAGACTGAAAAAAGTGGTCAAAGGTTCAACCACAATGGCTTTATTCCAACGTCGAAACCCAGAAAAAAGCTTTCTTTTGCAAAAAAAAAGATTCATGGAAAAATTAGCTGAATTTTATTGTTCAAACAAGACAAAGTAAAACATAGTGAGCACACAGAACAACAGGAAGTGAAATCCAGCAGTCAGATTTATTAGCAGGGG
Organism: Hirundichthys speculiger; assembly: GCA_018398805.1. Classification (NCBI taxonomy): domain Eukaryota; kingdom Metazoa; phylum Chordata; class Actinopteri; order Beloniformes; family Exocoetidae; genus Hirundichthys; species Hirundichthys speculiger. Next base: position 683,290 of record JAGFBZ010000287.1, on the reverse strand, counting down.
GAGGGGCCTGTTTCAGAAACAAACTCTGGGTTAAGAAAACCTGAGCTGTGCTGCAGCAGCAAAGGGAAGATAAATTTTACTTTTATATTTTTAAGTTTCATTGTTGTAGAATTTTTATTTTTGGATTAAAAAAAAGAAAAGAGAAAAATCTCTGTATGGAGATGCAGTGTGCCAGAGGGCCTTAAGGGTCCGTCTTAGCAACAATTTGAAATGAATTTCTTTTTTGTTTTCCACCTGAGTTCTGTAAATGCTTGCAGAAATAAAATCCTTTGTTGTTAAATTAACATGTATTTTTGTCTTCTTACAGACAGGATGAGTCCTGCCACCTGTTGGATGGATGACACCGTCACAGCTACGTCTTTTCTGAATTTAGCAGAGAAAGAACCATGATTTCAATGAAATCCTCAAAGATTTACAGTACATCAAAATTTTAAAAACATATTTCCCATCAGTTTACATTTTTTCTAACATTAAAATCTCTGTAATATTGGTGAGGGATCAGCATCATCAAAGAGAGGTCTGCTACCTCTCATGCCTTGCTTTCACAGATGTACTTGTACGCCAGGCTACAGTCTGCATCGTTCCACAACTTGCGTTTGCGTCTAGCAGAAGCATGAAGCTGCCCACAATCCTCTCCGTTCTCTCTGTAGTCCCAGTTGTCGGGTTGACCTTGGTCCCAGAAACTGAACACAAACAGGATTAGGAGAAAGGATGATACTGCACATAATGGTGACTTTTGTTCTGAAGTAATTGCCTTATTTTCTTTTTTGTCTATCTTTACACCTTCACATTTCTCTTACGTTGGGGTTGAATTGAAGTCAGTTCCATCCACCCAGCTCCAGTGTCCCTCGTGCTGTCGCTCCACAAGCCCAATCCAGTAGTTATACCTGATTTCAACTATTTCTGAAATGTAGTCCTAAAATTTGAAAAATGGCAGCATGTTAATTTAAACTTTAAAAAGAAAAATTGTATTCAGCATTTTTTTGTCTGTGGGTCAACACCTTTATTAGCACATTCACACAGTGGAGCCTCACGGCAGTAACCGAGGGAACCTCACCAGTTCCTCCACGTTGTTCAGAACCAGCAGGTGTCCTCTCTGAGAGATGCACTGTTCCTCTGCTTTGCTCCAGCTAACACTGGCGTTGGAGAGCAGGTAGCAGCTTCTCTGGAAACTCAGCCATCCTTCCCTACATGGTCCTTAAGAGTCATGAGAATTCAGAAACCGGACAGTTTGACTGGGCCAAAGATACAGATTTCTGATCATCTGAAACCAAAGTATTCACTTTTACCTCTTTTTGGGACAAGTTTCTGCAAAATGACCTCCTTCACCACTGATGTACCTTTAATTGTGAAGACAAGCAAAACACAGATAAACTGTTAAAAGGACACAAAACTATATCATATTTCAACTGCAAAACATTTCCTTTATTACCTGAAGTGGAAAATGAAACTTTTCCTCCTTGGCTGATTGACTGAAGGTGAGCTTTAACCTCAGTGATTTCTTTGTTTAACTGAGAGACTGTGAAAGAAAAAAAAAGGTTGTACTGGCCAACAAATGTGTGATAATGGTTGGATGCTGTACTTCTTAAACGATTTATGCAATAAATTCATCATGAATATTCATTACAACTTGAAAGTTGTTTTGTTGTAAGAACAGCTGATAATGTTGAAGCATTGCCTGAAATAAGAGCAAGAAAGGACAGACGAAGAGGAGACATTAAAGGTGTAGGACAGTAGCAGAAGTATGTCACTGTGACTTGACTGAAGGACAAAATTCTAAGACTTCTGAATATATATAAAAGTCATTACTAAAATAACAGTGCGTGCTTATAGCAGATGGTGTATTCCTAGACATGTTAGTGTAAAGGAGCATCTGTGCACCCCAGATACTGACATTTTATTAGTGAGTCACTTGATGAAAATAGTTTCTACATTTATAATAGGTCCACATTATTAGTCTAGTCAGTATTTTCTTTTCTTTTTTTTTCTTGAACAGTGTTCATATGGATTATTTATCAGTCATGTGGTTCTGAGAGGTGGGAAAAGCAACTTGACTGTCTGTAGTTGAGAGGTGGTGAAACTCCAGTGTGTTGGGGAAGTTCAATCGCTTTAAATCGGTCTTCAATACAGCTTCTCAGGACTCACTGCCCTGTATGTTGTTTTAAATAACTGAATCACCACCAGATTATGTCTCAAGAATGTCGAGAGAAAAGCTACACCACCACTTGCAAGGCTACAAACACTTCAACCAAATGCATCCTTGCCAATCTGTGGAAATTTCAGCTACAGCTCTGTCAGCAGTATTAATGCAACAATATGACAGTATGAAATTATTATTCAGTTTAATTTACTGCAGTGCATTTAAAGACTTACATCGTATCCCTGTAACCATCAGCAGAATCAGCAGCAGCAGCACCAGGATGCTGTAAAGGATATAGATCACCTATCCTCTTCATGCCTGAAAACACTGACAAACATTTGATCAGTTTTTATGGTGACATCTGAGTTACTTAATTAAAACCAAATGACTTGTACAAATAAACAAAAACTTCTGGGGGGGGAAGAAAAAAACCTATAGAAAATAATCTCTTGCACTTTTACATTCACTTTGACTCTGATTTCATTGCTGACAGTATTTCATGATTTGCCACATCAATGTCTTTTCACTTGGTGATAAGCACTTGTTTCTGGAAACCTGCAACACATTCAAAGCAAGGAAAAAAAAAGGTAATTGGGGCACCTTAAAGCTAGTTGTAGGATAAAGGAAAAAAAGTTACATCAAAGTTACATCATTCTTTGCTTTACCTCAGTGCATTTAACATTATTCAGTCCATCCTGCTTTGTGAGAAACTCCAAAAAGTACAGGTGGATGCCTCCACAATCCCCTGGATCACTGACTACCTGACAAACAGACCGCAGTTTGTCAGACTGAATGGGTTGTGTGTCTGAATGGGTGGTCAGCAGCACAGGAGCGCCACAGGGAACTGTACTCTTACTGTTTCTCTTCACTCTGTACACCTAAGACTTATATAACTTATAACTCAGAGTCCTGCCATCTCAGAGGACTCTGCTTCCAGCATGGTGTATCACTGGTGGATAGAGGACTGAATGCAGAGAACTGATGGACCACTGTGTGGCATGGTGTGGGAATAGTCACGTGATCTTGAATGTCATAATTGTGGGTTTCAGGAGGACCAAGACCCACTAGAACACTACCTCTATCCTGCAGGAAAGGTGGAGGTGTTGGAGAACTACAAGTACCTGTGTGTTCACCTGGACTGTACGCACAGACTGTAATTCTTTAGTCAACTAAGGTTGTTTACTGGTTGCAGGGGCATGTTGAATATCTTCAGTAATTCCATGGTTGAGAGTGTCGGTTTTCTCTGCAGCGATCTGTTTGGGTAGCAGCTTCAGAGGACTCACTGAAAATGAAAAAATAAAGCAGTCTGGCTCTGTGCTGGGGACTGTTCTGAAGCCCCTAATCCTGATTACATCAAGGTGAATGAAGTGGTTGAACAAAATGGACAACACTGCAACTTTTTTTTTTTTTTTTACACGATATACCGACAAAACAATTGAGCATCTTCAGCTCTGCAGCACTGAAAACTGGCACAGGAGGTCATTTCTAACCACTGCAATAAATTCAGATAGCAACTGAGTCAAGAGAGAGGATTTCTTTATAATAAATGCTTGATCTATATTTTTTTTGTAGTTCACTTATAAAAATGCCAAATGTTATGAATAGGATCATTTAAAAGTGGTAATGCTTTACCAGCCCAGTTCGACTTTTCTTTTTGGAAAGTCTGAAACAGGCCAGAAAAAGATTAGATGAGACAAAACATGAAACATCTTGGGTTTATATAATCTCCACTGAAATAAATGTCAAAGTAAACGTAAGAATAATCATATGTTATCTTTTCCCCCCATATTTTCCATACCTTGACAACTGTTTTCAGATTAGGGGTTGTAAATTTTACCTGTTTGTGCGGTGGTGTTGTGCTCTTGATGTGCAGAGCTGTCATCATCTGGTCCAAACTGGCGATACTGGGATTCCATTACTGAAAAGAAAAGACTTATGTAAAATGTTTTTCTTTTTTTTTTTTTAAGTTTTTATTTTAAGAGGTATTACGACAATGTTCTCACTAGCTGTAATGCTGTAATTTGCAGGCTTTTTCTTGATAATCAGTGTATTCAGCACAGAATACACTGTTCCAAGTGTGGTAGCTGATAAGAGGTCAATGAAATCTCTTTTGTTTGGTTTCAGGCCACATATGTTAACCATTAATGGCTCAGTACTTGTCTTCAACCTTAACCCTCAGATTTCCAAACCTGTTAATTTAATTTAGAAGGAAACATATATAACATATAATGAAATGTCACTGGCCATGACATGTTGATATGACAATATAACATACATAATAATATAGATAGACATAAGGAATGACATCAGAATATAATCCTTCATGGTATCACAAGATGGCAGTATTGGTAATGCATACTTTGCAAACCTGTAAGTGAATATACCAGCCATATTTGTCTTGGCTGATGGGTCAGTTGGTACTTGTTTGGACAGAGGAATACATTACTTCAGGAAATCCACTGCTGAGATCAGAGACGAAAACATCTGGAACCATTATATTCCAAAAAATGTTGGTAAGGGTATGATTTAAGAAGGTGAAAAAACTATAATGACGCATTCTCCAGCTGGTGATGACAGCGGGTGACAGTAATGATGATTTGGCACAAAAGCTGTATCCTTGAAGGACTTTGAGGAGGAAAGATGGGCAGACCATCTCCACTTTGTCAGCAAATCCATTAATGTTGGAAGACAGTGCTCCTCAAGACAGATTTGAAGGGACTTGCATATTTCTCCTACAGTGCATAACATCAACAAAACATTCAACTCATATTGGACACCTCTGATCCCTGATCCCTCAAACAGCACTGCATCAAGAACTATCATTCATCAGTAGCTGATATAACCATTTGGACACCACATGGGCAAGGGATTACCTTGAGAAACCTTTGTCAAGCACTGCAAGATGAAGCCACATTCATAATTCCCTTTTTAAAAACTACTGTGCAGAAAAGGAGCCTTACATTAACCTTGACCCGAGGCAGCATCACCCTCTCGGGGCTAAGAGGCATCCGGGATGGACACGGTTACAAGGAGCAGGTTCAAATGTTAGGCTTTATAAATGTTAACTTATATTTAAAGTAGGGCTGGGCAACGATTAAAATGTTTTATCGTGATTAATCGCATTAATTCCCTGATGTAATTCCCTGATGTTCTGCTGCCATATGAACTAAAGTGTCATAACATTTGTTGTTAAAACACTTTTAACATCAGGACTTGTCAGTAACACATATTTAGTATAAATCTCATCTTAAAAAATGTAAAATAAAATTAAGCTTATTGCCACTGCCAGGGGCTTAACGTCATCCTGTTTTTATAAAAAACAAAAAAAAAAAAGTCAAACAAAATTCAACAAAATGATTGTGGCTCAGCACAATCAGAACATTAAAACAGGTAATTTCTGAGGTAACAGCAGAAACTTTTAACGGGGAGTTCAACTTGGCAGTTGTTACAAATAACCTTGTTTCTGTCAAATCCTCCGTCTGGGAGAACTTTAAAATGAAAATGTTCACGTTAAAGTTCAGTAACTTCACCAATCTGTAATTATCTGTGTATCGTTTGTTTTGTTTTTTTTTTTTCATTTTCGATTGTCAATCAAAAATTAAAAAATTTAAAATGTGACTTTTTTTTCCCCCGTTTTTTAATCTATCAGGGGCTATCAGTAAGGCTAAATATCTCTACTAATCTATGCAATTCCATTGCATTTTTCTTCATATACTTCAAGGATGGGAAATAATGACGTCGTTCTTTATGCAAAGTGCTAGGTTTGAACTTCATGTATCTATTTTTATGGATGAAAAATTTACCAAGAATAATGAGTGTGTTGAATTAGCTCGTGGGATGAATCAAAAATGCCATACAAAATATTTTCTTTCACCAGAATAGATCAATTGGACAACTTCGGGAACAGCCAGTTGTACAAATCCTCCCAGAAGGCATCAGCAAACTTACAGTCAAAAAATAAGAGTTTACTTGTTTCAATTTCTTCATCATAAAGTGACCAGTTGTTGTAATTCAGATTAAAGCGATGCCTTAGAAATTCAAAAGAGGGATATACTCTATTATTAATTTTAAAGTAAAATTCCTTCGCCTTTGGAGTAATGAGGAATTTAGAGACCTTAGATTTCTGACTTTCAACCTCTTTTTTTTTTTTTTGAGAAAATTGTTGATGAAGTAGGATGGTTGGCTAAGTCACAATGGAACAACAATTGTAATTTCCTTTAAATGTAAAGCCCGAGGAAGCAAACGAGATTGGGGAACATCACTCACAAAGTAAATAAGAAATATACAAATACATGTAAGAGAGTGATTCTTCGTTGTTAAAAAAAAAAAAACTCTTTTTTTTCCCAGTACAACTGCAGCGGAACGGTCACGTGACTTCCCTGCATTTATTGTTTCCGGTCTCGCGCGTCTCTCAGAAAGGAACATGGCGGCTCTCGGACGCTTCTCTCAACTGTTTCTGAGGTCTTCCTCGACTCAGGCTCGGCGTCAGCTTTCTGCCGCAGCCGCAGCGCACGGCGAGCAGTCAGGTAGCTGTTGAGCTTGTCTGTAATCTGTTGGTTGTATTCGGTTGATTCAGTCTTCAGGGCGAGCCTCGGTGTTCTGAATGTGACCTTGTTGAGCCGCCGTTAGCTTCTTTAGCAACAGCGTCATTGAGCTACTTGAAACGTGTTATCTATGAAATATCTCAGGTACTGTAAAGCAAAACCAACTGTTAGAAAAGCACGGGGTGAGCAGGGAAAAGAAGACCATGAACAACAATTTAAGGAGGTCAGGTGTATGGTATGTGCTCCAACAAAGCACAACCCTGTCAGTGACTTTTTGATGGGCAGATCCAGGTCAGGGTAGTATTGTCCAGATTAACCTCTACAGATTCATGTCATACAGTATCTCCTGCTTCTTTAAAATTGTTCGTACAAAGCTGGGGCACTCATTTCAAGAGACTGACATTTGAAGTCGCTGCTGTGAACGGATCTGTGACAACAGACTGAAAATAAAGCTGTTGCGCTGTATTGCTTTGGTATTTTGGCCAAAGCATCTACAGATATTATATTAAGACCTTGGGAAGTTTGCTAAACTTCTTAGTGAAGAAAGGGCTATTTTTTTTTTTTTTAACAATAAATGACAAGCAAGAAAATGTACATAAGTTATTCTATAAATAAAAGGTCTTTTAGTGTAACAGTCAATTTTGAAATATATTTTAATATAAAGTGTTTATTTTCTTATTAAGCATTTTCTTGTAATGTGTGAGTTTGATTAAGACTGACGTGTCTTTTTTGGAAATGCTCCAATGATCATTTGAGGTCAATAAATGGCAAATGTAACGTACCCATGTTATTAAACAGTCTCAGCTTTGTTTTACATGTACTAAGTTGTTGTTGTTTCAAAGATATTTTAAAATAATTTTTTTCCTAGTAAGAAAACCTTTAAAATCGTTTGAGTTTTCTTAATGATGGAATAAATAATTAAAAATGAAAGGACCAACATAATTTGAGGGGCAGAGGACAGTTGTGTCAGTACAGGGTGGATGGTAGATGTGTGAGGAGGCTGGAATGAGAAGCAGGTAGATGTAATTTGGGAATTTCAACAAACCTATTTCTGGCTATCTGCTTTCACTCAGACCAGGGAAACCCATGAAACACTCACATTAATGTCCAGTTCTTTACGACAAGATCATTCAAAACTGACATGTAGAAGTTGCCTCTAAAACATGAAGGTTAGGATGACTTGATCCTGCTCTAACCCAACAAAAGAGGGAAGTGAGGTTCCTTCACTTCTAAATTAAACAGCCCCATATGTATATTAAATGATAATTTATTGTTTTCCTATTAAGCCAAAAAAGAAAATGGTAGGATGGTCTAAAAACCATGTAGTCCCCTCATTTATGGAAGAACCCCATGTATGTGTGCAATTATACTATTACAGTGTAATGCCTTGCATTTTATATTAAACTTGACAACTGGAAAAAGAAAAGAGGCATATGAAATTTTAATTTCAGGTTAAATGTGTACTTTTTGTTAAATGAAAAGCATCTTAGATCATGCATCACAATCAGCAACCAAATAATCTTAATGATTATGTTTGGTCACCTTATACACTAGGCTAGACTAGACACTAGACTAGGGTTAGGCTGTGTCAATTCAGTTCAGTAATATTCTTATTTACATATTTACATTTCTCACTCTTATGATTTGTGTATAGTCTGTGATGTGTGGTTGTATTCTACGAAGTATCTGATATTCTCAGATAAGTGTGTCTTAGTGAGCAGATTTTTACTGGTTCATTAATTGAACGTCATATTTCTTCCCCAGCCAAAACATGGAAAATCCTCACCTTTGTGGTCGCCCTGCCTGGTGTTGCCGTGTGCATGTTGAACATGTATTTGAAAGAGCAGCAGCATAGCCACGAGCAGCCAGAATTCATCCCATACTCCCATCTTCGCATTCGCTCCAAGGTCTGACAATTTAACAATGAAATATGAGCATACAAGACAAGTTGCTAGATCTTTTTATTATTATTATTTCACTTTCTGCTGTTTTCTTAATCTTTTTTTTTTTCCTCACAGCGTTTCCCCTGGGGAGATGGCAACAAATCCCTCTTCCACAACCCCCATCTGAATGCCCTTCCTGATGGTTATGAAGGACACGATGAGTAAACCTCTCCAGACGTCACAACTGGCTCAAGTCCACTCAGCATTTGTTACTGGACCACACTCCCATCTACAGTTTACTTTGTAGTTACAATACTGCATCGACCTCTGTGCTCTCAGCATGGGGCACCTGAACCAATAATTCCAATGCTCTGGACCATTAAACAACATGCCATCTTAAATTGGATTAACATAAATAAAGTAACTATTACCTCAGTTTATTTTGTGTTTGACTCCTGTGATATATTCCAATGTTTTTTCTATAACATTTCCAGTTATTGTTGTATAGAAAATCTTGATCTGCAGGAAAGATTGTTGGCACCTTATCATGGGAAAAGCTTGGGTTGATATGTAATTAAAGACAAGTGAATTCCACTTGTCCACTTAAATCTGACAATTTTTGATCATCTTGGCTCATTGCATACTTAAACTTTAAAAGTTATGGTGTCTGTAGTCTTGGTGGGTTTAACATATTCCTTCAATGATGGCAGTGTCATTTTAGTTTCTCAAATGAATATTTACTTACTGACATTTATCTTTTTCTCGTTACCAAAGACAGTTTAGTAAATGTCAATGTGGACATGCTAGATAAACTCGAGCCAACAAGCAAGTGTCTGTGTTAAAGACTAGTGTGGAGAGAATACCATGTCCCTCCTAAGTTTAGTTTGAATTGCTCTTTAACTACACTGCTCAAAAAACTTAAAGGAACACTTTGAAAACACATCAGATCTCAATGGGAAAAAAAAAAATCATGCTGTTTATTTATACTGATGTGGACTGGGTGATGTGTTAGGAACAAAAGGATGCCACATCATTTGATGGAAATGAAAATGATCAACCTACAGAGGGCTGAATTCAAAGACACCCCAAAAATTACAGTGAAAAAAATGATGCGGCAGGCTAGTCCATTTTGCTGAAATTTCATTGCAGCAACTCAAAATGGTATTCAGTAATTTGTATGGCCTCCACGTGCGTGTATGCATGCCTGACAACGTCGAGGCATGCTCCTAATGAGACGACGGATGGCGTCCCAGATCTGGACCAGGGCGTCACTGAGCTCCTGGACAGTCTGAGGTGCAACCTGGCGACGTCGGATGGATCGAAACATAATGTCCCAGAGGTGTTCTATTGGATTTAGGCGAGCGTGGGGGCCAATCAATGGTATCAATTCCTTCATCCTCCAGGAACTGCCTGCATACTCTCGCCACATGAGGCCGGGCATTGTCGTGCACCAGGAGGAACCCAGGACCCACTGCACCAGCATGGGGTCTGACAATGGGTGCAAGGATTTCATCCCGATACCTAATGGCAGTCAGGGTGCCGTGTTCTAGCCTGTATAGGTCTGTGGGTCCCTCCATGGATATGCCTCCCTGACCATCACTGACCCACCACCAAACCGGTCATGCTGAACGATGTTACAGGCAGCATAACGTTCTCTACGGCTTCTCCAGACCCTTTCACGTCTGTCACATGTGCTCAGGGTGAACCTGCTCTCATCTGTGAAAAGCACAGGGCGCCAGTGGCGGACTTGCCAATTCCGGTGTTCTTTGGCAAATGCCAATCGAGCTCCACAGGGCCCACTAGAGGACGTCGGGCCCTCAGGCCACCCTCATGAAGTCTGTTTCTGATTGTTTGGTCAGAGACATTCACACCAGTGGCCTGCTGGAGGTCATTTTGTAGGGCTCTGGCAGTGCTCCTCCTGCTCCTCCTTGCACAAAGGAGCAGATACCGGTCCTGCTGATGGGTTGTAGACCTTCTACGGGCCTGTCCAGCTCTCCTGGAGTAACTGTCTGTCTCCTGGAAGCTCCTCCATGCTCTTCAGATTGTGCTGGGAGACACAGCAAACCTTCTGGCAACTGCACGTATTGATGTGCCATCCTGGAGGAGTTGGGCTGCCTGTGCAACCTCTGTAGGGTCCAGGTATCGCTTCATGCTAACAGTAGTGACACCTGTGCAACCTCTGCAGGGTCCAGGTATCGCCTCATGCTAACAGTAGCGACAGTGATCCTAGCCAAATGCAAAACTGGTGAAAAAGAGTCAGAAAAGATGAGGAGGGGAAAAAAATGTCAGTGGCCTCCACCTGTAAAACCATTCCTGTTTTAATGGTCGTCTCGTTGTTGCCCCTCTAGTGCACCTGTTGTTAATTTAATTAACACCAAAGCAGCTGAAACTGATTAACAACCTCCTCTGCTACTTACCTGACCAAATCAATATCCCAGAAGTTTAATTGACTTGATACTATACTCTGATTATAAACTTTTAAATTTTTTTTTTTTGAGTAGTGTATATTGACGCCAAACTACTGAAGCAAGAGTTTGGAAGAAAAAAAAAATGAACTTGGAAATTAGCAGAGGTAAGTAATTGTCAATTATGGCATCGTTGCATATGAGGGAGAAGAGAAAAGACTTTTCATGGCAAACGTGTTGCCTTGTCACAACCTGAAGAGTGTAAATGTAATTGATGACACTGAATCCTGCTCCTACAGTAAAACAGCAGAATAGAGTTATACCATGTTATAAACCTTTGAGCTTTTTCAGCGATAACGTGACAATTTAAAAAAGGTTAATGTTAAACGTCCACCTTTAGCTGCTAAAATATAAGAGTATTTGCTGTCAATGTTAAACAGCAGGTGGTTCCGTATTTAACACTGAAAGCTTTATGACTCGTCTCTGGTGGTAACCAGGACAACGGTGTGTGCTGCTTGTACCTTGTTAGCACTGTTAGACTGCTTAGCACGTTTACGAGCCACATTACTTTACGTCCAAAACAGAACGTGACAATGTGTCTTAAACATTTGACAGTAATGTGGGTGACGCTCAGTGACACGTGACCCTCTTTGTTACAGTCTCCACCTCTTTCACATGAACGCGCTTTAAGCCGAATTAGAAAATCCTGGGTTAACAAAGCCTCTCGATATTTTGTCTGAGGACACCGGTTATTTCTCCCTCGTTTCTATTTTTTCGAACCGTCACCGATAACGTGTCGCGTCCTGGACCCAACGCTCGAACCGACTAAGCTCGGTTCTGTCTCGTCTCGCGGCCGTGGGTTACGATTTGATTACTAAATCTAGCATTGAAACATCTCGGATAACTGCGCGCTCTCGCTCCGCCACGAAGGGGAGACTAGTCGCACCCGGATCACAATGATGAACCCAGACAGAGGTGAGGAGACCTCAGAACATACAATATCAACAACAATAATATAATGATAATAATATTAATAATAATAATAATAATAATAATAATAATAATAATAATAATAAAAATGTCTCTCACATTGTATGCACATCTCACGTGTTGTTGTCTACAGATTTCCAGATAATTAGAAAACAGGAGAGGGCACATTTCTTCAGCTCTAAAGAGCAGGAACTCATTTTGAGATTGTACGAAGAAGAGCGAGAGATCCTAACAGCTAAATCCAACACCACTAGTGCCTCCAAACTGAGAGAGGAAGCCTGGCAGAGGATAGCTGATAAAATAAACGCGTAAGAAGACTCAACTCATGTTTGTGCAGAAATGTAATTATAATGTAACATCATATTTTGCCCCCCAAAACTTACAGATATAAAAATCAATTATATAGTCTCTTTCCAACCCCCCCACAATTGACAGGGTTTCTGACAGTGGCTACAAAAGGACATGGCAACAAGTGAAGGTCAAACACAAGAACATAGTCCAAACAGGTATTGTTAACTGGAAAGTGACACGTACTCGTGTATCATTCTGAATTACAATTATTTATTAAACCTGTTCATATACAGCCAAGAGGAAAAAGGGCGGAGGTGATGAGGAACGAGGGGGGGTCAGCAACCCCCTCTCTGACCTCCGCTGAGGAGGACGTGCTGCATCACAAAGACAACACGCTGAGGGTCGAAGTATTACCTGGAGGCGCTTGCATCGGCCCCATAACTGCGCCCGACAACTCTTTTATGAGCGGTAAGTGTCATTCAGGGATGTTAAACGTCAATCAGAAGTTTACCACAAACTTTAATTTATTGTTGTCCCACCCACTCAAGTGTCAGGTCATCCAGTCCTCCTCCTGCCCGTAACAAAGACTGAACCAGAGAGCCTGAGCGGTGATGAGACAGACATCAGTGACACTCACTTTGAAGCAGTGAGTCCCTGTAATTAACCCTCATTTGATGCATTTATCTTCAGATATTTGATAAATGCTTTTTTCCTCCCTTTTAGGATGTGCATAATAGCACTTTCCAGGAGGGGCACAACTCGGTAGGAGACTCCGCAGCAGCTCCGACTGCTGGCAGAGGAACACAGGTGAGGTCCATCACTCAGCACTGAGCTGTGCTAATGACTAAGATGAACAGTACAAGTGCACATTATGTTTAATTTATTTTACAGAAGCAGACAGAAGACCTTCGGGCCCTTTACTGCTCCTACCTCAAAAAGGAGATAGAGAATCGGGACCAGGAGATGGCTTACAGAGCACTTAAAATGAGGAAGCTGGAAAAAGAAATCCTATTACTCGATAAGCAGTTGATGTGATTTCAAACTTGTTTTCTTATGCCATTATAATATGATAAATCAGCACTTAGACAGCAGTAGTGAACTCCTTCACTCGTTTGATGCATAAACTCATATGTTGTCTTTATCAGGGTCCGCCCACAGCGGCATGTGTTGGTGGGTGTAAACAGCAGTGGCAGGCAGCGCTGTTTCATCCAGCTCTGCCATCAGGTTGGTCGTGTTTACAACAACATGCGCAGACGCTTTTAAGTTTCTTTGCACCAGAGTTTATTAGGTCCCGTCATTTCTCAGAGCTCCACCTCTCCAAGTTTCAGAACGTCTGACTGCAGGTTTGGCAGATAAGCAATAATGAAATTCCTCTGCTGTGTTGTGTTTCAGAGCAAATAAACCAACTTTAGGTAGTCACTCCAGTAGCTGCTTGACTAGTTTGGGTGTATTTCTGAAATTTCAGATAGGAGTAATTGCATAGTTGTGTAAGTCTTTTTACTCTACTTCGTATGAGGTCGTGAGCTTCTGGTTCTCTTTGACATCTTGTATATTTTCAAGGATTTTTTTCAGAAAGTGACACATGCTCATGTGGACTGAGATCAACTTACTGACATGGCCAGTTAGGATCATGTTGGGTACACGCTCTTCACTCCAGTGGAACATTTGTGTTCAGGTGTGCTGTTACAGGTAACTATGTGGCCAGACTATTGGAAACTGATCTCCAGCTGCAGAAACATGCTATTTTGTTCATCGCATTGGAAACGATGCTACCTGCACACTTTGAACAGTCTTGCAGAAAAATGAATTTAATAGCGGATCTGACTGATGATGATGATGTACAGACTTGTTTCATTTGTCTGCAAAAACAGGTTACAATTAATCTGTTTTACATTTTTAATTTATCATCACACCTACCACTTAGCTCTTTGGATTACTCAAAGTCATCCTTCAGTCCCAAAACAGTACTTTTATTTAAAATTAATTTGAACGTATTTATGAGTTGTAACTAAATCTGAGGTTTTGCATATTATTTTCTCATGTATTTTGTATGCACTTACCAGATTGCAACACAGAATAGTTTGTTTTCAAACACACATAATAAAACAATAAAAACAAAACAAAAAAACAATTTATGTTAGCTCAGTCTGTTGTGTGAAACATTCAGAATAATAGTCTCTCCTGCAGTTTAGGAGCAGCATACGTCATGTTAAGTTTACCAACATTTGATCTTTACAGATTTCAGGAAGCCCGACTACTGTTACTAGTTTCTGTCTCTAGGATGAGCACATTAGGCGGCGGGCTCGCGGCATTATTCCAGAAAGACAGGTGTTTAGACATCCTAAATCCCCGTGCGCACAGCACGCGTCCCTGCGCGTCCTCAGCCCCTCAGAGAGGCCTGGACGTCGCAGGACGCGCTGCGGTCACGCTCACAACTGCGGGCCGAACTGGACCCAGTTCGGATCCAGCCACGGAAACCCACCACTACCGAGTACCAGCCGCTTAGTACCTGCCGGGTTTGTTTCCCGTCCAGCTGATCGTAAAGGACTGCGCTCACTGGAGAGGTGCGCGCGCCCCCGGTCTGCTCGCGCAGCCATGATCAATCAAGCAACGAAAGACGGATCTGCAGGTATACTGGTGCAGAAAAATGCTGCAACTCAGTCAACCTGCATAAAAAAATCAGTTATAAAGAACGCAACTTTTAATCGGCGTACATATGCTACTTAATGGATATTACGCGTCTGTTTGCATCTCTGAACATTTTAATGGGGTGCCGCATGTCATGAGAAAACGGGACCCAGAGTTTATTATTTTGACTCTAATCTGAAATCTGTAAATCGAGTTTTTAATTCCACTGTCTGCAGCAGCCTCCTGAACTTGCAGGATTCCCAGGAAGAGCTCCATATTTCTCAGATGTCACATACGTTTCAAAACAAGAAGCTTCTTCATTGTCTCTTCAAGCCTAAAAAAAAAAACCAAACAAACAAAAAAAAAACCTTCAAACCGGAGTTTGCTTTTATGTGAGAGATGAAATGAAGATTGTACTTCCTCTGTAAACAAGATTTAGGCTCCATAAGGAGTTTTTTTAAAGTGAAAGCTGTAATTTCAGCACGGCGGCTGATCTGAAACTCGGAGATCTGAAGTAAAAGAAAAAAAAAATGGAGGATTTGTGTTTGCTATTGTGAAACCACGGAAAAAGAAGAAGCAGAAGCATGTTTTAAGCAAAAATCTGGAATCAGTGAGGCTTATTCAACTAATATGAGTGCTATAACTGTCTTCCAAACCACTGATGTGAATGTGATTATTCACGGGAAAGATGTTATGAAAATGGTAATTAAGAGCTGAAAACAACCTTTTATTTCACAGTCGAAAAGTCACATTGGAGATATTCATGCTGACAAACATTTATTTGATACCTGCATGCAGTTACTCTGGAGCGATTTCACTTTACATTTCAGATGTAAAATGCCGCAACAACATTAAAGTAAAATATGAAAAGGGAAAATATACATGCAGAGATTTAATCGAAAATAACGGGCTAAAAAAAAAAAAAAGAGGAAATCATAGGCGAGTCTTAAAATCTCGCAATGGAAATTTAGAAACGACGCACTAGTTTGTCCCGCTCTGGTTGCCGTACTTTCACATGACTTCCCCTGCGTGTGACTGACCTGCATTCCTCAGGGGGCAGGAGGAGGCTGATAAGGTTGTTCATGTGAATGTAGAGTAGAAACGTTGAGCTGAGCCCTGCGTCCATGCTTGGGGGTGATGGTTGGGGTCTCCACGAGCTCCGGGGGCCGCTGACAGTCGGAGGTGTTACGGGGGGGGAGTTCCCGAAAAGTCGCGGCTCTACTTTCTGTCAACATACATGGATAGACGGTAACTGATGGCCGAGCCCACGCCTCCAGACCCGAGAAGGTAAAATGGGCTGCGACCTGTTTCTGATTGCAGTTTAATTTAGGGCACGCGCTCTGAACTTTGTTAAAGCTCTGTGTGTGTTTGTTTACACCTGTGTTAGTCTGCATTTAACAACAGCACACACACGTCCTGGATCTCAGGAGGGAAGTTGGTGGAGATTTGGGAGAGGAGTGTCCATCCCGTTACAGTCGTTCTTGTCCCAATGAGCATGGAGTAATGGATGCAGTTTGTTGATTAGCATTGTATTAAAATATGGAAGATCTTGCCTGACAAGGACAATGTTTGAATGGAGCACATGTTGCTATAAAACCCGTGTATCCTGTAAAGAACAATTTCAGGTTTCACTTCCATCTGACCACAGATAAGAGCCAGAAGATCAGGGCTATCAAATATTTATTTTCAGCTTCCCCTCCTGCACACAGAGATTTCTCCAGATTCTCTAAATCTTCTCATGATGTTATGTACTGTAGATAAAAAGATATTCAAAGTCATAGACGTTTCATGCTCAGGAACGTTATTCTGAAACTGTTTCAAAATTTTAAGTTGCTGTTTTTTGCAGATTAATGCTTCTCTTCCCATTTTTACCTTTGAAACATTCTATGTGTCAAAACCCATTCAGCTGTAAGATGTTGACCCAGACATTTCTTTTTAGTAGCACTTGCTTTTCCAGCTTTTTCTTGCTCATGTCACAATGATCTTGACATGCGTTGCTGCCATCAAATAGAATATTTTTTAATTTGTCATGAAATGGTAATATGTCTCAATTTCAACATTTGATATATTTTCTATTATGACTGAATGTGGGTTTATGAGGTTTGCAAATAATTGCATTCTGTTTTTATTTACTGTAAAATCTTCAGTGTGCCTCACTTCTCATCCTCCTCTTCCTTTGTTGAACTGCTAAAAGTTTTCTCATGTTCCAGGTGTAATTATTTCTTCCTCTACGATGGATCCAAGGTCAGAGGAGAGGGAGACCCAACAAGAGAGGGAATCTGCTACTTCTACCCGGAGGAGGTCTGACTGCCACAAACTATTGCAACTCCAAATCCAGTTTGTTGCGGGTGGGAGTTTGGGCTACAATAAATGTAGGTGGCTGTTCACCGCTGTCCGTGTTTCTGTCAGACCTCTTTAGATGAGCAGGAGCTGCTCTGCGGCCAGCTCGCTGGCGTGGGCCGCTGCGTCTCCGAGCTTTCATCTTCTCCCGTGCGCACAATCAGACTGCGTCGCAGCAAGTTTGCCATCTGCATGAAGGATGACTTCTTCTGGGTGAGTTTTCATCCGTGTTGCTTCCCGAATGTAAGTCTGAATATGGAGGTTAAACTGGCCGCACGTGTTCATTTCTGTCCCAGGCTCTGGGCTGCTCAGTGGAAGTCCCAACCATCAGCGTCTGCGAGCTTCTGGAGCGGCTCATAAACCTCTTCTGTTTCTACAGTGGATCTGTTCGCCAGAGCTACCAGGTGCAGCTTGCAGATTATTACACTTCTGTAGAAGTCTTGAATTTTAATGTTGGATTTGTCTCACTGCATTAAGAGTCTAAAACTTGAGGATGTTTTGCACCAATGTGACATCATCAAGCTAAAAGACAAAATATGAAAAGAAATTTTAAAAATTTGGTATTAACCAATCCACATGTTTTAATCTACTTTGACAGTATATTTGTGAAGGATTTAAGTCTGACTCAGAGTTGAAGTGTGTTTTTGCATCTTGTAACTGGAGCTTCTCTTTGAACTGCAGCTCAACAGTAAGGAAACTCTTGCCGCTCAGTGGGCACGGTACCTCTCACACCTGCAGTCAGGACCCTCACAGCTCTTCTACATCTTCAGCTGTCTGAAGACCATCGACCCAACTAATGTATGTACAGAAATGTTATCAGAGTTCTGCTTTTGGTCTGCAGCAGCGTCTTTAATTCTGCTGCACCACAGAAGACAGGATGTGTCTCTGTCTCAATGCACTGTGGTGTTGCGTAAGTGCTTTAAGTGACTCAACAAAAATTTCTGCAAAACAATTTCTTCTTTTGGACGCCACTCATGAAACGTTTGGCGGCTGTACACAGAGATAACAAAAAACACAGTGCAATGACTCATAAATAATTTAAACTATACATTTACTTTAAATTACTGTGAAGAAAGTGAATATTGGATCTTCTCAGGTGTCCTAATTTAAATTTTGATGCAAACTATATTTTCATAAATATGGAGAATTCTTAATTCTTAAAAAAAAAGTATGTGAAAGAAATCATTCTGTGGGAAAAAATGGTTGAGCAGTTTAAGAACAATTTTTCTCAATTTATAATTGTAAAGGCTTTTGAAATTTCATAGGATCTACAAGTCAAAATCTGAAAATATGGAAAATTGATTCATTTTCCCATTGTCAACCAATTTCTTTTGGAACATGTTGCAGGCTTTAAATTCAACATGTCAATAAATGAAAATTAAGTTGTTTTTTTTAAGTGTGCATTTTTCAATATTATCCCAATTATTTTTTGATTTTGGGTTATGTGATAAATTATTCAATATAAAAGATGCATAACAGTTTTCAGTGTTTACATTACATCCACAATGCAATTAAAACCTTATCACAAGAAGAGAAAAAATAAAATATGCTGTACACAAACATAATTCAGAAATGCAGACAGCTTTTGTGGTCCCATTCTCATTTAACATAGAAGTAAAGTAAAAAACTGAAAAAATAAAATTTCAGATTCTTTTTAGAAATCTTGAACGCCGTATCCTCTGGGCTAAAGAGCAGAGGGACAATCTGACTGCATCATTAACAGCATGACGGGGCATCAGTGCACATAACTTACACATCTGTGAAGGGACCTTTAATCCTGATTCATTCAGCCGTTTGAACAACATATGCAGCCATCTAGATGCCATCTATTTCAGGGAAGGTGTTTCTTAATTCACTAACACAGCGCCCAACCAAATTCTGCATGCATTACTACAGCATGGTTCTGTTAAAGAGGTGTGATTAAATGTTACATGGGGCACTAGGAAGCAAAAAATAAAATGGACACCGTCATTCCTCAACATCTGAGCAGCTGAACTCTGAATCAAGCAGTACTGAAAAATGACAACAACCACAAACTCTTTCAGAGTTTTGTTAAAAGAGGATGTGATGCTAGACCGAATTAAACATAAACCTGGCTGAGATAAAACAAACAAACAAACAAACAAAACATTTTTTCAAAAGAGTATTTCAGTAGAGTTTCAATATTTGATCATTTGTCCATTGAATAATGGATTCAAAGGGTCTTTTTTCAGTTTCACTTTATTCAGCATCCTGACTTTTTGGAAGCTGGGTTGTATTTATTGTACCAGCAAAAGACATGTGAACAGGAGAAACTTTAACAAAACACAAGCTGACGTATTACAAATTTATCACATTAGATATCTTAAAAAAACTTAAATTTTCACCTTTTAACATTTTCTTTCTCCAGATGAACTGAAATGTTTTTTTTTTTTTAATTTAAAGGTGGACCCACTTCTGCTCCTCAAAGCCGCCCTGATTCTTCAGGCATGTCAGCGCTGCCCTCTAGTGCTCGCAGGCTGTATTCTTTTCAGAGGAAGGTACCGTGACATTTTAAAAATATTTCCAGTACCCCTTAACAGCATAGTTTGTTTTTAAAAACATCTTCTTGAATCTGCCTTTTCTGCCTCTTCTTTAAGAGTTGTCAGTACTCAGATGCCCCCAGAGCTCACAATGAAGGTCATGGTTCATGAAAGTGAAACATACACCAAGGTAGGACATGGAAATGTAGCACAAATATTTCACAGCTGTCTCTGCAGAGATGAGAATTATCAAGAGCTGCACACAAATGCTTGTGGAAAGATGTGTTTATTCACCAAAACTGGTAAAAAGTCAACATTTTGATAGGATTTAAACATGAGCTTTTTTGCTCATTTCATAAACCTCAATTTCTGCCTTTCAATTTCTTTCTCTGGAGGCTCGTCACACAGCTAAACATCCACATCTAGTTTAACTTTAATTTTCTTTACTGGTGACCTCATATACAAATAATGCAGTATTAACAACTGATTCAGTGTCTGCAAACTGCAACTGAAGCAACCGAAACAACCCAAATCATAACACTTACACCACCGTGCTTCGGTGCTGGTGTGAGGTTCCTCATTGAAAACAGTGTTTAGCACCAAACATGCGTAGTGTTGAAGTGGCCGCTGATATATTATAGCTTGAAAAAAAGCATGAAAACAACAAACAAACCCAAAACCATTTTGAGGAGTTATATACCATAAATTAAAGTACTGTCCAGTTTTGTTTATTAGTTGTTTATATATATATATATATATATATATATATATATATATATATATGTATATGTATATGTATATATATATATATATATATATATATATATATTATCAGACTTTATTTTAGACTATGCTATCAGATGCTCCACAATCAATCAGCCCACAGCTGCAACCAAATACACTGTTGCTCATAAAGTTGGAATAAAATACTTTTCACCTCTTCTCATGAAATGATTGTGACAATATAATTTATTCTTGATAGATAAAGTGTATATCTTCTCAAAATGTAATTGATTAGTCTCGTCCAAACACATGACATATTACAGCGGTGTTGAAGAATAGGTTTGAGGGTTTGTTTCAATTTTTCAGCCTTGGTCAGTTTAAGAGGAAACAGATATTCGATGAGATTTCGTACAGAAGAATTTCCAGTATTACTCTTTACTTGCACCTGGTCAAAAGTGATCACCGGTCTGTACAATTAGGAATAAAAAGTAGAATGTATCTGAAAACAAAAATATTCCAACTCCATGGGCAACAGTGTATATGTACTGGTTATGTGGCCACGTCCATCTTATATCTTGCTTTACTGATCTACATAGAGGTCCAAAACCAGCTTTTATGTCGGGCTAGGCTAACTGGCTGCAGGGTCCAGCTACAAATTCATTTTGCAGACATCAGCATGACATTAATATTCTCATCTGACTCTCAGCAAGTGAGCCAGCAGAATGCTGAACTACTACTTCAACAGGAAATAAAGACAAGTACTCATTTTATTTTTAATGAAGGCCCAGAGGTCCAGTGGAGCAAACACATCCAGCTCATCTGGCAGTGCAGTCAGCTCTACTGCAGTGTTCCTGACCACATCTGAACTTCACTACCTGCAATCTTCTCCTGTTGACAAAGACTACAGGTAGTGTCACGCCTTCTTTTACCACCTCATAACAGACTTTTTAAAGATTTTCAAAGTAGAGTGTGTGAGTGAAATTTTTCTGGGAATTCTGACCATATTTTAAACGATTTTCCTCCCTGCAGCTCCCACTCTACTCCGCAGAAAGATGCTCCCCCAAAAAGGACCCGCCTTTCCAGAACTTTATCAGACACGCCCTCCACTGAGTCAGAACCGGCTGATCCAAACTCTCCCCAGGCTGCCCAGAAGTTGTTCTGCAGCCTGCATTTGTCAGAATCAGATAACTCTCTGTTTGGCCCAGCTCCATCACAGAGCGCCGCTAATTCACCCGTCCCCTCACCTCTGTCACCAAGACCTCCACCCTCAAATAGGAGAAACTCTCGTGACACTGAGGAGGAAGCCCTGGAAGAGTCTTATAATCACAGTTTTCACAACGACAGAGATGGAGTCGGTCAGATCGGAAGCGAAGGAGAGAGCTCATTTGAGGAAAAAGCCCTTCTAAATGGAAGTGATGGAGATGGTGATGCAGCTCTTGAGACAGTGTTTGACTTCAGAGGGGCTAACTCTGGCGATGAGCAGACGCCTGACGATAAGATGGCGGTGGGAGATAGTGGAGTCTCCTGTGGGAGAACTAAAAGCCAGACGGCAGAGATTCGGCTCCCTCCTCCTGTCTCACGTGTTTTTGACAGCTTGGAGGGTCCGCTGATCCCCATGACGCTCTACATGCACCGGGTGAACGGCTTGGTGCTGGCTCTTCTGGTGGAGCCTCATTTCATGAGCGACACTGCCTCTATGGAGGAAGTGGTGAGGAAAAAAAAAAAGAAACCACACTTACTTTATGTTTTTCCTGCAGTTGCAGAAGAACATGAATTCAAGTACACAAGTGCACTGGTTCGCTAGAACAACTTATTTATATAGTGCCTTTCTAGGTTGGGAACCACTCAAGATGCGTTTATAACGCATAGCAGCTGTCTCTCACTGTCTCCTGCACACATGTATTAGATGGATTTATTCTTTTAGACTGAATAATTGCTATCATTACTCCTATTATCTGTATAATGCCTCTTTAAAGCTGGATGCCGCTGCATTGAAAAAGCTTCTTTAGTGGTTCCAGGACTAGAAAGGTGCTATAGAAGTACGTTGTTCTTGGTCTGTCTTTGTAATGCTGATATCAGGTATCGCTGCTTTTTCTTTTTTGGTTTGTATCCAGTATCATAGCAGCCTGGCTTCACTCAATGGACTTGAGGCCCATCTCAGGGCCATCTCTCCGGGGGCCCCAGGTGCTCCAGGACCCTACATGTTTGCCCATTTTGACTGCATTCAAAGCACTCTAACATGTAAGGCCCCTATAATGCTCTCACACACCTCTCGATGCTCACTCTGGACTGGTTGGGAACACGTGGGAGTTTATATATGTCTTTGCATGAAGTAATGGCTAATTAGTAAGACTGATCGGCATTCTTTTGTGCAGCTGACAAGCCTGTCCAGGTTAATGGTCCTCTGTTATTGTGTGTCCCTGCAGCCAACATGTCTGGCCGACCAGGGGGAGCCCCGGAGCATCCTTTTGTCAGGGCCACATCACTCCTTCACTCGCATTTCTGTAACACTGAAACTCTGCAGGAGGCTATTATCAGGTCAGCATGGCTGTGACACGGTGGAGGTCGGGGGAGTTCTTGTCCTCAACTAGAAGTTAGGGGGTGGGGGATGAATTTGTCGGGTTGTCATGTGTATCAATCAGGTTGCAGATACCTTCTCTCTGGATCACACTCCAGCTATTACTGGCTAAGAAACCCTCATTTGTTCACTCTTTGCCACTTTCTCTTGTATGTCCACATCCTGGGTGCTTGAAATGTAAAATCGTGTGTCATTTTGTTACATGGCAGGAGCGCCGGCGCTGCAGTGTATGGGACCCGCAGCGTGGCGCAGGAAACTTACTTCCAGCAGAGCGGGGGTTCTCTGAGGAACTCGGGCATCCCGAACCACCAGGACAGCGCTTTCTCGCTGCCCAGCAAAGCCCGACACCGACTGCTGAAGCACGGGGTCAACCTGTTGTGACTGCCCGGCTTCATGACTCCTGCCCTCAGTGCTCTAGAGGAGCTGTATTTGAAAGAAAAAAAAAAGTCAGAGGAACTTGCCTGTAAGTAATCATAGAAACAAATGGAAAATGTTATAATTTGACTAAAAGATTACTTAATTCTGTGCCTGTTCCCACAGATTTTATGAAATACAAAATATTGTGCTGTAAAACCTTTATTTCACTTTTGTACGTTGTGAAATAAAAATATAATTTTACACTTGCTAGGGTTAAACTGTTTAATATTAAAGAAGTTTTACATTTGATGAGATGTAGTCACTGTTTCAGTTATTGACTATAGCTTCGTTTTTGTTTTACCTCAAGATCTGTACAGAGCCATCAGTTTTATAAAGCTTATGCTGCACACTGGTTGCATTTTTCTCAAAACGTCAACATTATAATGAAACTCATTTGTACAGAATGTTTTTTTTTTCTGCTGCTCTATTGGTTTATTACACATATTTGTCACAGAAGTCTAAATAAGTGTTTATGAAAATGTAAAATATCTTAAATCTATGTTGTTGTTGTTGTTTTCCATCGTTAAGACTCTTGTGAGAGTCTGTGGTCCACCATTTGTCAAAATGAAATGAATATCTGATCTACCAGAACTGGAGTCTCATGTGAACATTTTTTGTAAACTCTTCCTTCAAGCTTCGGGGAGCTTCTTGTGGCAGATAAGTCCCCCTCTAACCAACCATTTGTTGTCCATTGTTTTCCTGCTTTTCCATCAGGGCTGGCTCCATAAAAAGTCACCCACGGATGTGAAACTGCATTGTGTTCAGTACAAGTGTGTTTTTTTTTTTTTTTTTTCCGCTCTACGTGCTGTGGCTAAGACTGTTCTCATGCTCCAAATATGAAGTGATTAGAGTCATTATCTAAGTGGCTGAATTTGAATAGACGAGGTCGGCGCGCTTCGGGGCGCCTCATTATGCACGCGCATGAAAAGAAGCCAGTGGGGGTTAAATGAGTGGTCGAGGGCACGGACAAAAAGAGGGGCAGGGTCTTTGAGGAGGGAGAGGATTCAAATTCTAAGTGATGAGTTGTACCCATTGTCAGTGGGTTAGCTATATACCTCGGAGACCAAACTCACCGAGCTCAAACTTTGGAGACCTGGAATCGGAGACGCGCAGCTGAGGAGTTAGGATCTCACCATGGCCGCCCACATGTGCCTTTGGATTGTTTCATTTCTTATCTCCACGGTCACGACTGACGCTGGACTACTTGGCCGCTCGTTGGACTCGATGGGATTTCCGTCACGATCGACAGTCGATGGAGACGAACCGACTTTACGCGTGGATGGCAGGAGGCGCGGGACCGCGGAGGCGCACCGGGAGCGATGCGCAAAGCTGTCTGCGCCTTGGCTGGAAAACGCGCAGCAGGCTCCCGGGGATGACGCGACGGTGCTGCAGCTCCGCGTGCGGCCCTTTACTCCGGCTGCTTCCAGGGGCTCGGTTTTCCCGGAAAAGTCTCTCTTCAGCTTCATCCGGCTGGTTTACCGCTGCTGTCAACAGAGAGTGAACTGCAGGAGCGTTAAAGGGATTCAAGGACGTTTCAGAGGAGGTAAGGCAGACCAACTACCACCTCACAGTGAAACATCCAGGCTGACAGTGCTTCCATCCTCGGGGCTCAAGAGGCTACGGAATAGTTTGCAGAGTATCTTAAAAACAATCCTGTAAATCTTGTCCTTCCTGCAATCATCAGCTTTCAACCGTTTTGGACCGACAAGGCGGGCATTCCTCCTCACTAGCATAATGAAAACACCTTTAAGATCTTGAGGAAGACTAGAGCTCCATCCTTCCACTATAGTTCCACAGAATCAATGAAAAAGGACATTAAAATCCTTCATCTTGATCAGCACATAAACAATTATGGCCACAGGTGGATGCTACATGGCTGCACTGCAAAGTTAAACCCAATTATAAGATCAAAACCACAATAACACATAAGGATGAATCAGCCACGTACAAGAGTCCCACTACAGATTTATCCTGTTGCACATGACAAACTATATATACTTGAATTGGAGGAGAAGCTTGAAAAGTGTTGTTGAGGGTCTTATTGACTTGATAAATGCAGCTATAGACTGTATTATCTACATATAAATGAGACTCAGCTGGGTCAATGTCCCCTCCGAGACTTGTTGAGACATCCTGCTGACAGATTAACCAGGTATTAGAGGAGAAAACATCACCTCTGAGTAGGAGATCCCCTTCTGTTCCCAGCCATCCATCATGATTCATGGCTGAAGCAGGCATGGGCAGCTGCTCTGTGACTGAACTCGTTTTTTTTTTCTCATCCTCACCAGATGCAGATGTGGAGTTTGTCCTCACTGGGGAGATTTTGTCATTGGCAGTTATGAGAGCTGAGCTGCACCTTCAGCTTTCCAACCCGCAACATTTGGACTTCCTCCCTGTGATTCCATTCATGTCAAAGCACAACCTTCCTACCAGGTAAAGTTTCTCTTTTCCACGCACACATCAGGTATCAGTATAAAGAGACGGACATGATGATCTCTGGGAGTGTCAGACCTGGTTGTAACCCAGCTGTCTCTTGCCTCCTCCAGATACAGTCTGGGTTCACTGGGTGACACGGTGGAGCTGAAAGTGGACCTGCTGTTCCCGTTTCAGAGTCTGCAAGAGGTGGCGGGTGGCGCCGGGCGGGGTCCCAGCTTGGTCAGCACGCGCCAGGCAAAACTCTTCTCTGGTGAGGATCCAGCGGGGGAAAAGCTCTCCTTAGGGGCCCTGCGGGACACTGGTGCTGATGCGTGGGGGGATGGGCCGGCCAGTACACTGCCAGCCCTGGACCTGGGCCTGATCCTGGGCTGCAGTCAGGCTGGACTGGGAGTGCCCTGTGGAAGTGGTGGCGTTCAGCTCTCACACACACCCTTCATGGTTCTCTACTACAGATAAATTTAGACTTTTCCAACGCTGAAACATTTCACTCGTTGAACCTCTTCTCCCCCTCCCCCCAACAGAAGTCCAGACGACTGAAATCTAATTCTGCAACATGAAACTTTTGTTACAGTTACACCACAGTATGACCCAACTTGTATCTTTGATACAAGTAATTCGTCTGGCTCCTCTGGAGATGACTTTGACTTCAAGGGGGCAGAACTAATGGACACAGAAGAAACTGTCTGTGAAGGCCAGTGGATAAGAAACGCAGCATGTGACTCAGGCAGAGCACAACCAGACTTTAACTGAAGATGTCCAAAATGGCGTCCAGTGGAGTAGGAACGCCAGCAATCCCAGGTGTTATTAGCTATTCTGCAGTCATTTTACTTGTTTTGAATAGTAGCTCTGGGACTCTCCTACCAGTCATTGGGTAAAGCCTCATTGTGATTGGTTTGGGATGTTCTGTGCTGGTGGAAATGGCAGTGAACGGGAAGAACTTTTTGCTAAGTGAATGGGTCCGGCTGGCCAGGCTAGCCGACCCGGTTTCTGGCAGTAAATGCAGCTGCTGTGGTCTAATCTGGTCAGACAAAACTGAAAGCATTTAGGAACTATGACAGATATGCTTCATGATTTGCTCTTCTGGGTCACTGCGTATCTTTCCCTGATCCATCAAGCCTATATTACATGTTACATTACTGGAAGACTTTGAGTCCAGTCTTAATGACGGTGCTGGTGACTTTATTATCAGCTGTTGTGCATCTAATAATTCTGCATCTGCCTCAGAAATGGGAGAAAAGCTTTATAAGAGCAATGTGCATGAATGGTCATATCTGTGTTGTATTGTGGATCGAGATCTTTTTTGAGATGAAGTTAAAACGCTAATGTGGATGCGAATGGGTTTCATTTTAAAATGAAACCACACTAGCGTGGACATAGCTTTAAAAGGAAATTATGCACTTCAAGGTCAAGTCTATTAATTTATAAATGTTTTTCAAGCTATATATGTAAATATCAATATATAAAATTTATTGTCATTTTGTTTATTAAAGCTCAGTTTTAACAGTGGCTCATGACATGTATGTGGCCTCCTCACTCGTTCAGTCCAGTTTGTTCAGCTGTCTCACTCATTTGAGATATGTGCTTCTATTCGAGGACATTTTGACAGTTGGTGGGAGAGAAAAAAAAAACCCCACCTGAACAAATAAAGAGCTTGTGCATGACCGTGCTGAACTTAATAGCCCTCTCTGTTAATTTGTCCTGGAGTGTGGTTGGATTGTTGAGATGGTTTTCAAAGTATTTAAGTGTCCAGTCTCCAGTCACACCAGCCACAGACAACTTCAGGTGCTGGAATCAAAAACCAACAACATCATTTGATAAAATAGCACATTTATTAAAAAGAGACAGCATTTATCAGCATTTCCCACTTTGCAGAAAATGTGCCACATCTCAGTCTGAGGATCAGGGGTCTTGCAAATATCTCTCATTCCAGCAGCTGCTGCCCCCAGCCCTCAAAACTGCAGTGATTAATCCAGCAGGTGTGTACCTACAGCATGATGGGATGCATTAAAGTGCACACTCGCCGTCTCACACGATCACACTGTGATGGGCAGCAGACCCTGCTCACATGTGGTCCGCTGCCTGGGCGACAGATGAGCTGGTGGGTGTTTCACTGTTCAAATATGTCTGACTTTAAATGAATCTCACATCTTCAGTTAATTTGGGTGGGGGTGGGGGGTGGGGGATTGCAACATACCATAAATACTTCATTAATTACTATTAGGGTGTCATGGAGACGGGAAGGAGGGATTCCTGCTAAATCTGCTGACTTTTTGTCTGATTTATTAACTAGATAAAAGAACAAAAGGATGAAAGAAACGAAGGCCCTTTAGGTCACTGTAGAAGGAATAAAAATGTTGATAAAATGATAGCAAATCTTTGGTTTGTATATAGAAGAGAGAAAAAAAGACTACTTGAATACAACTATCGTCTTTCAGTTCTATTCAAGTGTGAGGTGGACAGAGTTCAGGAGGGATAAGAGTAATTGAAAATAACATAAAAAAAAAAAAAAAAAAAAAAGCTGTATCCACATAATTCTTCCAGAACTTTCAGTTTACTTTTGACCAGCTCCATTCTTATAAATGCCAAACCTCCTCATACTCTTATCAAGAGCCATGTGTGTGGAATACAAATAAATGTATTAAAAAAAAAAAAAAGGTTTTGATACAAGCTAAGAAATGAAAATTCTCAAGGCAAATGAGGATAAAGAACAATGTATTCAGTAAATGAAGGCAACAAAAGACAAAAAAAAAAAAAAAACATTTGAAAATACATGAGGCAGTGCAAAATGTCACACCAATATCACCTTTTAAAAAGTCAAAACAGATCCTGAGGAAATAAACTTGCACAAATCAAGTGAATTATAAAACATCTCCAGGTTAGTCCCACTCTGATTTAACTTATATATAATAAAATTGAAAGATCCCATGTTTTCAGACAGACAATTTATTTGACTTTGTGACAGCCAGCTCCTGTCGCTGCTTGGAAAATTAAAAAAAGAAAAAGAAAAGGATTTACACTCTGTACCTAGGATGACTCCTCTCCAGAAAGAAAGGCCACCAAGTCTTGTGATAAAAATTTTTAAAAGCCAAACACCTCGGCAACAACGCAAAACTGATGTCACATGAGAAAGTGTTGTTTTTTTTTGTACCGTATATACACACGCAACTGTCTAGACTTGCAGAGGGGCAGGACGTGGTGACTTAGAAAAGATGAAAAAAGTTCAGTTAACTGAGCGTCAGAGGAAAGGAAAAGTGCTTATGACTTCAATATGAGATGCGATCACAGAAAACAAAACAAAACAAAACAGAAAACAGGCTGAACTTATAAATTACAAAAATATTTTCTGGCACAAATGTCTTGCAAACTGTCAAACTGAAAAAGAGTCAAGTGGTGAGGAAAGAACCACAACACTTGAATTATTAGGTGTTTTTTTTTTTTCTCTTTCTTCCTCAAGTGCTGCTTGCAACAGCAGCAGCTGCTGCTTTACTCTCCAGTACTGGACAGCATCGCTGTACTCTCCAATACTGAAGGACAGGAGAGGGACCCGAGACCTGGGGGGAGGGTGGGGGTGTTAAGACGTATTTGTAAAACAGGCAAAACTTCAAAATCATCCTTGGAGTAGAGCTAAGCACTTGAGGGAGGTAAACAGGATACATAAATAGCAGGGTTCACAAATCCTCCATCAATACACGAGGAACAAAGTTGCTTTTCATTCCAGATGTAGAAATCTTTTACCATCCAAAATCTTTGTCTAAAAAAAAAAAAAAAAAATGCTCAGAGAAAACAGCTGAAAAGGTTGAAAGAAAACAAAGACAGCCAAATAAATTACCCATTTTCTACTTTGGACTAAGGTTGTGCTTTCTCACCTTTAGCTGCAAACATGAAGGAAGGTGTATAAAACGTGCATTAACTGGCAGATTCTAACCATTTATTTGATCAATGCTGAAGTGGAGTAGAGTGGGGTGGGGAGGGGGGGTTACAGCCCATCATGGTTGACAGTTTTGTTTTGTTTTTTTAAAACTCAAAAGCACTCATTTATGACATATAGGAGAACAAAAAAGGGCATAATTTCATTGGGCATAATGGAAAAAAAAGTATGTTCCTAAATCATAAACCCATTGACCATCAATTTCCAATTAAAAGAAAAAAAAAAGTAGAAAGAAATCACACTTTACACCTGATACAGCCCAGTTCTACTGCTAACCACAGAAGCCAACAGAAAACTTCATTTATGAGCCATTCACCCAACAATCAGGCCACCAAGTTTCCCATTTCCTAATCAAATAAAAAGGCATTCTTTGGTGAAACAAAAAGGCAGGCTTGCAAAACAAATGTATGAATCTTAAAAAAAAGAAAAAAAAAGGCAGAAATCTCATAAAATACAGTAATACAATGATCCTTACTGGAGCGTAAGCATTTCACAGCAAAAATGTTGCCTCTCTCTAAATACAAACGTGAATTTCATAATGGATCCATCCTCAGAGGGAAAGACTATAAATGGCTTTAGACCTGTGATCAGTGGTGTTGTCATGGTCCTGAATCCGTACTGGCAAAGCAATGGCAAAGACGTTTATGATCGTCACACACCACCAACAGATTTGCAAAACCCAATCTATATTTAAGTAAAGGCAAGCAAACATGGACAACAAATCAGCTGGTTGACCGCTAATTCTCTCCACCCTTTAACATCTTATGGCAAGTAGGTGGTGGCACGTCAACAAGATCCCAACAGATCTGATGGAAATGACAAACATTTTCAAAATGAGAGGAAGTCTCTCAAATAGAAAATATTTCCTTTGACCACCTTCTATTCTTTTTAACCATTTTCTATGAAGCACCATTTTCAATCTGAAGTGAACACGTCTGACCAGATGCTGAGCAGGAGTGCTAAATAGAGTGCTTCCTTGCTACACCCAGTATATAAAATAAAAGAAAAGAAAGCTTTATGTAAAAACATGGGCTCATATCAATCCCTCCTGAGCATTTCTTAGCTGCAGAAATGTGGCTTCAACCCCTGAAGACTGGAATCTGTAAATGCTGCCCAGCTTCTGAGTGGAAATGACTAACAATGTTCAAAAATGGTCAGCAGAGGTGGATGCGAAACACATTCAAAGAAGCCCACAGCACACACTTGAATTACCTTTTCTTACAACAGCAGTGTTTGCTTCATCTGGCAGTGGCTTTCCAAAAATGTATTGTCTCTTTTTCTCCTCCGTTGTCCCGATATTGCCCAAGCCTTTGCCCCTCTCTGTCGTGTATGCTTTTACCCGTTCTGCTGTTGCCACCTTGACCTCTTCTCCCCTGTTCTCCTCCCTCTCCGTCTCACCATAGTCCCCCATCCATCTTAAGCCTCCTGAGGCCCCCCCCACCAATCTTAGTTGCAGCTCACAGCCGGCAGAGGCAGAACAGTGTGGGAATGAACACCCCAAATGCAACAAGGATGGGAAACATTAGGCTGCTGCTGTCAGCCGCGTAGGGATTCGGTGTTCTGGGGCCCGATGGGACCCTGTGCTTAGGGACTGTTGAGCTCTTTTTCTTCCCACCTTCCTCGCCTCCTTCAGCGTCTTCCTCTTCTTCTTCCTCATCTCCTTCGCGTTTCTCCAAACCAGGGTGAGGTTGAAGTTTTGGTACATCTGTGAAGAAAAACAGCTCAATTTAAGGCAGGTCAAGTTAGCCAAAAAAATAAAAAAAAAATCCCAAAGAGACACTGGCATCCTCATCGTTAACATCATCATGCCTGATGCATGTATTGAAGCCTGTATTATACACCTGCATCTGTCTTCTAAGACACCATTATCTACTCAGTATATCTTGTTTCACCTCAAAAAGCTAAAGGGTGTGTTTAGGACAGGCAGGACTCACCTTCTAAAGTCCCCTTCATAACATAGAGTGCGCAGATCTTGGGGTTGTCATAGTAACCCTGAAACATGGAAAAAAATGAGTCAAACAGCAGTGAGCAGTGCCAAATGTAAGTATAGTGCCGACTTAGGCTTCATTGACAAAATGTATTTAATGCCATACAGGAGTGGCGCTCCAGTGCAATGAGAGACTGAGTCACCTTCTGCCGTTGAGAAAGAAAAATCTAAATCACTCAAATACATAGGAGTTGTAGTCTCTCATCTAATGTTTCTGCTGTCATCAGTATTATTGTCACAGCAAGTTGAGCAATCAAGTTAAAAGTAACCCACGTCTTCAGGTTACTGATTTACACACACACACACAACTTGGAGTGACATTTGACATGAACCAGGAAGCAGAAAACCCCCCGTCCTAGAAAACATGTAGATAACATGCTACCTCACAGGTTCTTAACTCTGCATACTGTGTCCTACACATACAAGGGTCATTGCTGAGTCATTGATGAGTAGTATTACAACTGAAGAAAATATGAAGGTAAGAAAATAAACTTAAAACAAACAACAAAAAAACTCACTGGGGTTTAAGAGTATATGTTGGGGATCTGTTTTACTCCGCATCTTTCAAGAATGAAAAATAAAAACATAGCTCTATGAAAAACAGACATTTGGTCTTTGATTTACTCTATTATCTATAATAATTACAAAAAAAAAAAGTTTAAGAATGATAACTTGAACTGGTTGCCAGGTCATGTGAGGGGTCTTTCATAATTGTGTTAACTATGACAGTTTCTTTCTGTTTGATTTACATAACCGACACATTTGGATAATAATCAGCAATGCAAATCATGAACAAAAATATATTCATAAAATAATGTGGTTTGAATATTCTCCGTTTATCACAGAACAAGCTATTATTGTGGTCAAAAGTAAAAACCTTTCAGAATTCAGCAGAGGAGGATAGTGAACCTTCTTCAGTTTTAGATTCTCAATACTCTTCTAAGAAGGAAAAAAATGTATATAAAAATAGATGTAATTTATAGTTAAGGTTTATAAATCTGTAAAAGTCAGTATTTCAAAGTAGCACTTGTAAAAGTGATGATATTTACATTATTATACAGCATTTCTGGCCAGCTTACAGTTTTGAAAAGCAGAAATAAACTGGTGCTTGTGGACTGCATTATGGGATGCTGGATGCAAGTAGGCTGGTCAGTTGCATACTGGATGTTTTTTCCTCTTGGAAAGGGAAATATCTTCCAGGTTTTTTTTTTTTTTTTTTGCATAAAGCGGAATACCGTTTCAAAAACAGCCACACACATTCATACTTATTAATCCCGTATCAGTGGAACATCACTGGAGTGAAAAGGGGAGTTTTCCCAACCTTTACTGGGATAATTTACAATATATCCTGAGTAAGATTCTTTTTAAACTAAAAATATGCTGATTGTATCATTACGTACAAGTGCTCCGACTTCTATCGGTACACATTTGGAAATTCAGTCCAGAGCGTAACCGTAAGACAAGACCTGGAAGAGGAAAGTTTATTTTCCAATAAGAAATTTTAGGATGGGTCAGAACTCATGTCTTTGTGTGGCGGACGCACTTCATGCAAGCAAAACTGATCCTGCACCTCAAACAGCATTATTATTAATAACAGGAGCCCTATAAATCTATAAAGCATTTAGCTTACAATTGATTGAGTCGTGTAATCTAGCTGTCCGATAACTACAAGTTAACTGCTCCCCCTTCACGTGCATCTCCACCAGATGTAATGATCTGCAGAGCTTGTGCAGCCTACTGACATTGGAGAGGAATAACCGGATGAAAGACTGGATTCATTTTGTTAAGAGCAAAGTTGAAACACAGCACTGCAGATGTTGGAGGGGCTTCACACGAGCTCAGAGTCAGATTTGATTGGTTGACTGAGTGCCAACAGTCTTGTGCTGCAGTTAATGGGGGACAGTATGTGCATGTAGTCAGTGGAGCAGCACACATCATGTGTGAGTATCACAAAGTGGATTAATTTTTGGGACCATGTTGATGGAGAGTTAATAATATCCACCAACTCACACCTCATTTTCCTCCGGGGAGATTTTTGAAACTTTCTCCAGGGATGGCTGGGATTAGAGGACACACTGGTGCAAAAGTTCATCATGGCCAAATGATCAACTCTCTCACTGCTGGTAACTGTGCCAATAGCTCGACTGCATTATTGGCAGGAGATGCCCATAACATCAAAGTGCCAGTTGCACTATTTAACAATGTAGTTCACTTAGTCCATAGCTGGAACTGGGATTTACCATCTGCAGTGTGCATTTGTAGATTTAGCATACGAGCAGCTTCGCTCAGTTAAAATGAACTCTGTGTTAGTGTGATTCATTTTAATACCTGGTACCACTAAACGTCATCATGTGACTAAAACAGACAGAAAAGAAAACACTGAATGCATAAAAGCAGTGTTTTTGGCAGTACAACACCATGGCTATTGATGTAAAAACTTAAGTGATTTAGGTTATAATCAAGAAAACTGGAAAAATGGAAAGATATCAGCTCTTAAATAAAACTCTTATGAGCAATCTTTGTGGTTATCAATTATGTTTGTCCAAACAAATGTACCTTTAGTTGTACCAGGCATTAAAATGAACAAGAAACTGAACACACACACATATATATTAGGGCTGGGCAAGTTAAGGCGTTATTATCGCTCATAACTCAATTTATTAACGCAGACAATTATTTCATCGCACGTTAATGCATGTTGCTCACATGCTTTTGTTTTGAAAAGTTTGTTACTGACTGCTGAGGAACCGGAAAAGAGTAAAAATCTGTGAACTTTACAATTCGGGCAGCAACTCAGGT
Source organism: Hirundichthys speculiger (assembly GCA_018398805.1). Classification (NCBI taxonomy): domain Eukaryota; kingdom Metazoa; phylum Chordata; class Actinopteri; order Beloniformes; family Exocoetidae; genus Hirundichthys; species Hirundichthys speculiger. The sequence continues at coordinate 648,700 of JAGFBZ010000287.1, read as the reverse complement.
CGCAATATTAACAATTCTGTGTAAGAAAAAAAAATCTAGACTGCAACAAAACTTTCACGTAATTCCTCCATGTTACATTAGATCTGCTTCACTGTCGTGCTGTTCTCTTACTGGTTACTTCAGTGCGGCTCCATCTATGTAATAAAATGTCACTTTTTAATTTTTGATTGTCAATTGAAAATGGAAAAAATGAATGATACACGGATTGATAAAGTTACTGAACTTTAACATGGACATTTTCATTTTAAAGTTCTCCCAGACAGAGGATTTGACAGAAACAAGGTTATTTGTAACAAGTGACAGGTTGAACTCCCCGTTAAAAGTTTCTGCTGTTACCCCAGAAATTGCCTGTTTTAATGCTCTGATTGTGCTGAGTCACAAGCATTTTGTTTGATTTTGTTTGTAGACTTTTTAAAACATTTTTTTTATAAAAACAGGATGACATTAATGCCCTGGCAGTGGCAATAAGCTTTATTTTATTTTACATTTTTTAAGATGAGATTTACACTAAATATGTGTTACTGACAAATGCTGACGTTAAAAGTGTTTGAACAACAAATGTTATGACACTTTAGTTCATATGGCAGCAGAATATTTCAATAAAAGTGCATTTTACACAACTGTTGAATTAATTATTTGATTTTGTGTATACAATGCGATTAATCAGGGAAATAATGCGATTAAAAATTTCAATTTGTTGCCCAACCCTAATATATATATATATATATATATATATATATATATATATATATATATATATATATATATATATATATAGCATATATATATATATATATATATATATATATATATATATATATAGATATATATATATATATAGCATATATATATATATATATATATATCTCCCTATCTATAGCTCTATCAGCTCCCCAGCTCTCAAGACTCATTGAGTTGTGTGTGATAGGGTGTCAGGGGTATAACTTTCCTGACTTCAGCACTTCCCTATTTTTTTTTCCTCAATCCCACATTTGGGACATTTTTGGGCTGCAGATTTTCAGCCAGTGGGTGTCCATCCCCCAACCAATGACAGGACTAAGACTTACAGCCCCCTGGTTACACTGCAGTCTGCTCTGTCTGACCCTTGACTAAGTTGAGGGGCTGGTGGTCCGACCTGTCACGGCTGAGCTACGTATAGGAACAGTCTCACTCAGCAGAACGGGGACAAAGGTCAAGGGTGAAAAGGTGCACGCTTATTTATTTGTGATTCTGAATATAAATTCTGATGAAGAACCTGTAAAACGTATTTGTTCTGAAAGTTTTGATAACTCAAAGAACATATTGTTTTCACTTTTTCCAGATCAGGCAAAAAAAAAACCAAGGCAGCTACGGGACCTCACACGGGCTCATAAAGCAGGAAAGGAGGAGCCAAGTTTGAATGTTGTTTAAAAATGACTGAAGACTTTAATTATCGTCTCTTTAAGTGATATTACTTCTTAAAAAATTGTTCTAACAACTGCTGCAGATTGTCAGTTTAAAATAGTACAACATTATTTTTTATAAAGAAAATAATTGAAAAAAACAGAACAGCCGTGGCAGCACCAAACATGCATTTTGTTAAAGATTTGACACAATGTGCAGCTGTTATGATAAGCCAAGTTAGTGTTATCAATAAACAAAGAATATAAAATGACAATGATGGAAGCCAAGCTTTCAGTTAATGTTTAGTAAAGCACAAATATTTGCATTGCAAAAACATCTCAGCCAGGAACCCGCTTATATACTCCTCACTGAAGGTAACGTAAAGAAACAAAACAACTCACCTTTACAAACTCCACAGTGAGCTTGCCGTTGAAAGTGGACACCTCTCCCTTAACGCTCAGCTTGCCTCGTCTGATAGAGAAGGACACTATCTCATCGTGAGCAGTACTGTGACCCACTTCATCAAAGATATCCAGGTCCCTCACCACGAACATGGCCATTTAGACGGACATCAAACACCTAGAGGAACATATTTCCCAGTGAGTAACAATAAGCATCTGGTCTCACAACACACACAATACCATCAATAAAGTGCAATGATATCTTGATGCAATTTTCAGTGACGTTTGCATTTTAAGAAAGTATATTTGTTTTTCATACTGTATTTAAAAAACAGAAAGAATAAAACTAGTCCTAATAAGTTTAAATTAAAAAAAAAAAAAGACTTAAAAAAATCAACTTTTGCAGAGTTTCTATTCACATATACCTGATTATAAAAAAAATGGCATACCTTTTGTTGTGACTGTGCAAAGTAAACCTCTGAAAACTTCATTACTAGTATATAGTCTCCTTCATCACGAATGGGAACATCATATCCAAAAGTGTCTTCGTTATAGCGCTCTGTCTGGTACAAAATCTGGTCCTCTGGACTGGAGCGCAGTATTGGCAGACGCACCCCATAATCAGATGCTACAGAGGAGAAAAGCGTTAGGCTCAATGTGCACTCTGCTCACAAGACTTCAAGAAAAACAGCCTGTGACCTTCTCCAGAATCTGATGGAACAGTTAAGTTACTACATTCTTCAGCTTGCAATAGCTGCATCTCTGACTCATAAATGGAGCCAGATCAGTTTGATCTTATCACCACCTGCTTCCTTTACATGTTCAGAGGGGCGGGGCTGCAGCCTTCTATGCTGACTCCTCATTAGCTTGTTACATGCGGAAGACGGAGCATGCTGAGGTTTCCGCTGGAAGCGTTTGCTGCTCTGCCATACACCTTTTATACACCTTAAACGCTCGCTGCTCTGCCATGCATCAAGAGTGGCAAGACTAAGAGTCTCATGTCAATCTAGTGAGCGCCGTCCAGGTGCACCCGGGCATCACACACACTCGCACTCACAGATAACCGCTAAAAGCAGACTCACCTTTTCCGACTTTGCCTTCTAGTGGGTCCTTTTTGAAGTGAATGCCGTGTACGTCTACGTGCGACTCTCCCCCGGCATTTACAGCCCAGATAACGCGCTCCGCGAGGCTGGGCCCCCCGCCGTCCGCCGTGCACTGCTCGGACAGTAGCGACAGCACCGCTGCGACCAGCCCGGCGACGAGCCGCGCCGTGACCCGCTGCATTTCCTCACACCACGGCTGTCTGCTCCTAGAAACACGGACAGTCAACAGCGGAACTCACTCTTATTAAAAGGCTTCTGCGTGCAATATAAAGCACACAAGGTTAGCCAGTAAAAAAAAGGAGGAAAGCAGCGTGTCTTAGTGGCACGAAACATGATATCCACAAGTTAGCCGGTGGGCTAACATGCACAGTATCAATACCGGGCAGCGTTTGCTCACAGATGTGGAGGAGCAAAATACTGTAAAATCATATGAACTAATCGCCCCAGTGAAGGGAGATTAATGACAAATCATCTTGGTAACAGCTAGGAAAACAACAGTTCATAAAGAACAGTTAGCAGCGAGTAACGTCTGTTAGTTAGCCCGGCAGCGTAGCTAACGTACCTGTCTAACCAGAAAATCTCGGTGAATGAGATCCCGGTTAACACAGAAGCAAAGGTTTCTTACCTTCTCTTTCTACAAATATGTTCAACCTATCACTCGTCAGTGTGTGTGAACCTTATTTCTATTGCCTCAGTCTGACCGGGCTCCAGCGAGTTTACTCTGCAGGATAAGTTCCCTGCGTTGATGATACAGACTGACTTTCATTGAATGTGTGGATCCAGTGCTACCTAACCTGACATTCAACCCTGGCCGATGACTGACAGCTCTTTTGTCCAATCACAGCGTCCGATGAAGACTTCCTGATCTACACATCAAAATTAATATCACTGACCAATCACGTCGGAGGGGAATAAAATGATTTCGAAAATTAGGTTTTTTTCTTTTAAAGAACGTGATATGACGCGGCGTCTTTATAAATCTGACTATGTTCCCAGTTTTAGTTAAAAGACACAGATAGACTGAAACTGTGGACTCAGTCCGGAACCATAAATTCATACATAAATCTCAGAATAGAGCCGGTTTCAGGAAAAATTAAATCAGAATGGGTGGACCGTTCGTGTAAACAATACCTGCTGGATTCAGTGAAACCCATTATTAATAATATTTCACAACTTTTAATTGGTTTTTGTATGTGGATTCCTGCAGTCATATGGTTTAATTATCACTATCTCCGACGATCAGTTAATTGTCACCAAATTGAAACATATTTACCATGATTAAACCAAGGGATTAAAATACATATATGTATATACATTTAAAAAATACAAAACATGTTCTTGAAGAAAATATCACGCTCCCCTTTTTTTCTATTATGGTATGATCCGAGTGTTGTCCAATCGGGAGAGTCCAACGCAACTCGCATGCTGTACACTTGAGAAATGACCAGAAAAAAGAAGAAGAAAAAAAACAACAAATGAATGAAGACAGTTGCTATGGCAACTGCAGTATCGCTTTTGCGCTTTTGGGCGACAGATCGTTTACTCAACATTATAGTGGAATAAATAAAATGTATGCAGTCATAATGTTTTCATAAAGTAGTTGCTTTGCATTAAGCATATGTGCAAAAATGTCTTAGCATTGGGCTCATATGTTTGCAACAATCCTCAAATTGTTTTTTTGGATTAAAACTTCCTGTTGCACTTTACATTTTCACACCGTGTTAATCCTACTATGGTGAACATGCTGCGAGCCTCTTTTACATTAATGCACATATTTTACCAAATGGTTTTAGCAGGAAGGTGGCTCCATTTATTGAAATTCCTCTTTGTCACATCTGTGCAAATACAGCAGAGGAGTATATCTTTATGAACTGTTTTATGTCATGCTTTCTTACTAGAGACGTCTGTAATTAAACAAACCATCGTATCAAATCTTAGTAGGCTAAGTCAAGGACCACAGGACACTTAAGATAGTCTGCCATTTTCATCTGGAGACTTGTGCAACGATAGTTCTGCAGTGTTGCTGCAGGTAATTCATGCTCAGCTTGCAGATTTTCCGTGTCACACATGAATAATAGATTCTGAAACGAGGTTTGTCCTCAGTACATGCAGAGACAGCACTTAGTGCCATATTAGCATTTTGCCCACCCCCCCAATAAATTAAATGAATAAAAACCTCAAAGTTAGACATCTTTTATTTTTCTACAACAAACTTGGTGAAATTGCTTTTTTTTTTTTTTTTTTTTTTTTTTGGGACAAAAATGCAAATGTGCATACTTAATTTAATAAAAGTCTCTCTTTGGCATGCATAAAAAAATTCTTTGACAGCACAGATGGTGTTGATCATTACTCCATACACCTACCGGCCACTTCATTTGTTGCACCTTGCTACTACCCGGTGAGATAGACTCGATGAGGTGCAGGAAACCTTTTTCATCTCTGTCCGCACTGACATGACAGCATCACAGAGTTGCTGCAGATTTGTCACCTGCCCATCAGTGATGCAAATCTCCCGTTCCACCAAATCCCAAAGGTGCTCCACCAGACTGAGATCCGGAGACTGTAGAAGCCATTAGACTACAGTGATTTCACTGTCATGTTCAAGAAACCAGTCTGAGATGAAATAAACTCTGTCACTGTTGTTATTCTGCTGGCAGAAGCTGTTAGAAGATGGGTACACTGTGGTCATAAAGGAAAGGACATTGTCAGCAACAATACTCAAGCAGGCTGTGTTATTTGAAATTTCCTTAATTGGTAGAAAGGAGCCATCAAGGGGGCAAAAAATATCTCTCAACCTTTACACCACCACCAGCCCGAAGTGCTGATAAAAGACAGGATGGATCCACGCTCTCATGTGTCGAGTGTTGCAGATGAAATTAAGACTCATCGGACATGCCATTTTTTTTTGTTTTCCAGTTTTCTATCATCCAATTTTGGTAAGTTATTTATCTTTTTGTTGTTTTTTTTTTCTGCATGTGTAGCTTCAGTTTCCTGTTCTTAGCTGACAAGAGTGGCACCCACGGTGGTCCTCTGCTGCTGTAGCTCATTTACCTCACAGTTTGACGTGTTGTGCACAGATTTGTTTTGCTCACAGAGGGTCTGCAGCATGTCTTAGTTCTATGAGGGTTACTGTTGCCTTTCCATCCTCTGAAACCAGCCTGACTTTTCTCCTCTGACATCTGGCATCAGCAAGGCATTTTCACTCAGAGAACTGCTGCTCTCTGTACACCCTAGAGACGGTTGTACATGAAAAGTCCCAGTGGATCAGAAATGTTCAGAACATTCTGTCACAACAGCTGTGACACTTTTAAAGTCACTTATATCACCTTTCTTCCACTTTCTGATGCTTGCTTTAAACGTGAGCAGGTCATCTTTACTGTGCTTACACGCTTAAATGAAGTGTGCTCCTGCAACGTGATTGGTTGATTAGATATTTGCATCTGCAAGCAGATGAACAGGCATTGCCAATGAAGTGACCAGTGAGTGAATACAATCATGACAAAAGCAGTACAGCACAAGTACAACGTAATTAGATCCGCTGCAATACAATTCATATTTGCCATTCCTTCTGTGTAGCTTCATGAGGGGTGAATAGATTTTTAAAAACAGCCACGTCGTCCCTACAAATTAAAACCTGTAAACACTAAAAGACTAAATGTATGGCGATGGTCCATATTGCTACAAAGCTTGCTCGTCAGTGTCAGCGAGCACTTTGGGTTTCTGGATATAATCTTTAAAAGGGCTGTAGTTGTTTCCATTACCCCTGATATTGCAAGAGTGAACAACAAATATGCAAGGCATTTCAGAGCAGGATGATTCCTCGCTGCATGTCAGACACCGATGCTTTTCATCAGATTGGACTGGCACAGTGAAAACTTACAGATGGTCACACAAATACATTACATTCGTGATACTGCCACATAGATTCCACTGTGAAGCACAATTGTCTTACAAAAGTGCTTCAGTATACCACTTGTAACATAGCACAAATGTTGTGAAGATATAGAGAAACATTCAACACTGCTGATCTTTTATGCCATTTCTACATTTCCTACTCTTGTTCTGATGCGTTTTAACATCAAAGACGACATTTTGCAAGACACTTAATTAAACCACGTACAGGATGAGACAAGACATCAACAATCTATACACACAGGAAGTTTTTTTTGTGAAAATTAAAGTGCAAAAAAGAAAACAGAAATTTAAATTATGCAATCATCAGCCATGCTACAGAAAATTCTGCCCCAGTTAAACTAGAGATTTTCTTCATTTTTAGGAAGAACACTTATTGATTTAAAGTGAGAGGTGACTCCTTGCTCCATAACATTCAATGAGTTTTAATTCCAGTGTCATTTAGATTTGGATGGCTCAGAGGATCTTGGCATGTCCTTGGCTGTACGTGGTCTTGTGTGAAGAAGGACGTAGCTTCACATTCAGGACTGATCATTTTTCATGATCTTAGCGTGACATCATTCTTACAAACTCTGTTGAAAGAGAGGAGGGAGATGATAAAATACATCGGTGTGTTATACTCCACAGCAAAGCTTATTTAAGTAAAGAAAAAACTGGGATTCTTAAATTTACTTTGACTTCTATTTCTTTGTAGACAGAATGAACCTAAGATATCTGATGTTTTTTTGTTAGTTAGTTTTTTTTTTTTTTTTTTTTTAAGTTTTCCACTCATTCTTTGTTAGGGACAGGTAGGGATTGAGACAGACCAGTCCAGTACCTGTAGCCTCTTTTTTCTCAGCCATGCCTTTCTAATAGAGGCTACGCAAGTATGGCAGAATATACAGTGACATGCGAAAAGTATTCGGCCCCCTTGAACTTTTCAACCTTTTGCCACATTTCAGGCTTCAAACATAAAGATATAAAATTTCAATTTTTTGTCAAGAATCAAAAACAAGTGGGACACAATCGTGAAGTGAAATGAAATTTATATATATATATATTTTAAACTTTTTTAACAAATAAAAAACTGAAAAGTAGGGTGTGCAATATTATTCGGCCCCCTTGTGTTAATACTTTGTAGCACCACCTTTTGCTGCAATTACAGCTGCAAGTCTCTTGGGGTTTGTCTCCATCAGTTTTGCACATCGAGAGATCTGTGCTTTCCAGTCTTCCTCACTCTAGCAGCTTCCTCATTTATTCATCACTGATCTTTTCCTTGTTGAAATGATGGGAACATAACCTGGAATTTCCTGTGAGGTTTAGCACGTTGACATTCTTCACCCTTTTTGGCTGTTCACTTCAGGGGTGACCACAGTTAATCATCTGCCTCCATCTACCTCCATCCTCTGCATCCTCTTCATATATACACATACATATATATATACTGTATGTATGTATGGGTTTGGTGTTTTTTAAAGTTGTTTTACCTTCAAAGTCAACAAGTCCGTCACCATTCAAGTCCACATCTCTTAGGATGTCTTCTACTTCTTTAAGACCTACCTGGAAAACAATCAAAGAAAAGCACACAACAGTAGATGTGACTAGAGCACCACTGATCAGTACCGATTCAGGTCTGATGATCTGAGAAGCCTTTGGTCCTCTCTTTCTCTTTCTCTGATCCAACTCTTACTTGTTGGCCCAGCAGCTTCCTCATTGCATCTCGGAGCTCAGATGTGCTGATGGCACCATCTCCATTTGTGTCGAACTGAGAATAGTCAGGAGAACTCGTTAAAAAGTGCTACAACAGGACTATAAACTACTGAAATCCACTCTCTAAATTTCAATGTGTGCACTCTTACCTCCTTAAAGGCATCTTTTAGCTCTTTTATTCCGATCATGTCTGCAGTTTCAGCGAGGAGTTTTGGGCCCATTAACTCCACAAAGTCCTCAAAATCAACATGGCCTCCCACTTCAGGAAAAGAGATTTTTGCAGACAATTTCAAACCTCTAAACAGGTACTGGACACAGTCATGCCGGTGACATGTAAATGTGTAAGCTTACAGTTCATGTTTATCTGTTGACTCAGTTCAATCAGCTCCATTTCAGTTGGCATGTATCCCATAGTCCTCATACAGTTTCCCAGATCTTTACAGCTGATAAAGCCATCTTTGTCTTTGTCAAACTCTTTGAAAGCATCACGCAGCTCTGTTGTAACAGCAATGGCAGATGTTGTATTAGTGATTGATCTCCATGGTTGTTCTTGTATGCATGTTTTTGTGCATCAAATTTAACATTTGACTTTTGTTTTACTTTGAAACACATTTTCTTTGATAGATTAACTTCAGTGAGGAAAGATACCAAACACAAAGGAAAGAGCATCTTACCATCCATTTCTTCTGGCCGCAGCTCTCTGTCCTGTTAAGACATGACATGTTATTTTTGATGAGCACAAAAAGGAATTCACAGCATATTAAAAAGCAGGCATCATATGACATTTTATTTTTGCTAATGAGCCTCATAAAAACGTAAAGCTGACTTGAGTGATGCCCAAATCGAAATCAGCGATCTATATCTACTGCAGTCCTCAACCTTCTAGCAGAACTCAGCCAAAGGATGCGTCACAGTATAGCAGACATTAACATCAGGATGACAAAACTTCGAAGGATATACAGGCTTATCTGGGAACTGTAACTCTGGAGTTCCCAGAAGAATGTGACTGTTTCCACTTTGTTTTTTGTGGTTGCTTACAATGAATGCAACCTTTAAAGGGCAGAGAGAGAGAGAGAGAGAGGCAGACATTTCCCAGAGCCCTCAGGGGTTAACAGCAGGAGCATTAACACAACACAGACACTGACGTCAGGTCCGGAGAACAATCGAACCAGGACCGCTGACACAGAAAACAGTTGTCGGTCCATCACTGCCCATCCATCACCCATCACCAGTTACACTGACATGTCCCAGACTGAATCAGGACACACTTGCAAAAGAGACTTTTAAGTCTCAAGAATATAATTCATTGTTTGAATAAATGTTAGATTAAAAAAAATGTCCACAATCCCCATCACTGACATAACAGAGTACAAATGTTTTTTCAAGCATGACATGTCATGCTTTTATCAATATACCAATATACTGTAAAAGACACCATTTACAACATGAATTTACATCTCTGTTCACAGAAGCTGGTTCAAGGGGGTGTATGTTCAGAAACTGGACTCCACTCTACCCCTCTCTTCTGTGGGGTCTGTGTGTGTGAATTAGCTAGTTCTAGCTGCCACAACTCGACTGGCTGACGCATGCGTTGAAGCGGGAAGAGCTGAAAATCTTCCAATTTTTGATGATGCAACGCTATTGATACGACGCACGGAAGCCACAGTCAGTTCGGCAACGGATGATGTCACCCCATCCAAAGCCTATGGTGACCCGTGCAACGCGCATCTTTGAATCCACCATTATTTGTGAATCCACTGTTATTGTTAACCCTTTGGTTAACACTTCCAAGGTACAGCAAATGCAGTAAAATGTGAAGTTGGGTGGAGATAAAGTCGGGAAGCAGGATAGTTCTACCCTAATACTGCTTTCAGACACAAATTCCATTTATTTAATCCTTTGCAGCACATAGAAGGAAAAAGAAATGTGATAATTTTGACAGAACTTCAAAAAACTATTAAAATAACACGCGTCACCACTCAGATACTTCTGAACCTTTAACCTCGATTTCATTCCCAGCCAAAGCCGACTGGTTGTTCCTGTCCATCCACATTCAGCCTCACAGGAGCTGTGCGGCTTGCCAAGCCAGCTGTTGCTCTACATGGAACAGCATGTATCAAAATATGTCCACCTCTCCTGCCTACTGCAACTTTTGTGATGATGATCACTAATGTCTGGAATCTTTTGAAGAATAATTCCAACTTATTTATCACTTGAGTTTCATTTCTTAAGGCATCTCTTGTTTAAACAATTACATTGGGTGACTGCATCTAGAACAGTGTCACTAATCTTCTGAGAAACCTCAACCTCTGCACACAGCCTTATTGCTTAATATAATTTTATCTCATGTGGCACAAAAAAATCCACCCCCCCATACTGTCCAATCTAATGATAGAGAGTAAAAAAAATTTTTGAACCAGGCTGTAAATATGTTTCACTCTGCTGCAAAGTTGGCCATTTTAACATGGGAGTCAGTGGGGATCTGCTCTGTTTTGGAACCAGCACCTGGTGGTCAGTAAGGGAACTGCAAGAGAAAACTTAATTCCTAGTGGAGCTTCAATCCATAAGTGGGATGATTGCCTCTTCGTCACAACACACTAAACCATGTGCTATATTTCTTACTTAACATGCTTCAAAGGATTTTATCATTCCAGGGTGTATACCGGGTCATGAAGTGAACCTGCTTCAGTGTTTAGATGCATTCAGACAGACCACCTCAGTGCAACAATAACGCCCACTGATGTCTGGAGGGACTCTCTACTCAATATTATTCAAACTATACCTCCTTTAAAAGTGCTCATTCCTTTTATGTAAAATCACAAACATAATCAATAGCCTTCATATAAATAAAGATGGATCTGAGCAGTACAGCAACCACATGTGGTTGTACACTGCAAAAACTCAAAATCTTACCAAGTGTATTTTTCTAATTTCTAGTCAAAATATCTCATCACACTTAATATAAGACAAAATCACCTAAAGAGTAACATTTCAGTGAGATATAGGAGCTTGTTTTTAGACAGTGCATCTTGAATTAAGCAAATTTTCACTTGTTCCATTGGCAGTAAAAAAAAAAAACTTAATACAAGATATTTTTGCTTGTAATAAGCAAAAAAATCTGCCAATGGAACAAGTGAAAATTCGCTTAATTCAAGATGCACTGTCTAAAAACAAGCTCCTATATCTCACTGAAATGTTACTCTTTAGGTGATTTTGTCTTATATTAAGTGTGATGAGATATTTTGACTAGAAATTAGAAAAATACACTTGGTAAGATTTTGAGTTTTTGCAGTGTAACAGGAAGGTCTTTGAGATTTAAGTGAGTTTACTGATGTCACTCCTATATGTGCATCGTAAATATGAAGCTATGGGCAGCAGGCAGTTGACGTTGCCTTGACAGGGACAGAGGATGAAATAACAAGACTGAATCTGTCTGAAGGTAGAAAAAAATCCACTCATTAAACAAGTCATCGTCTTGTTTCCTCATCTTCCAGGAGTGAAATACCTGAACAAGTTGGATAGGGAAAGGTTCACAGTTTGTTCCTTTCTCCAGCCTGAGAGCTTATTTATGCATTTTTGTGTCCCAGAAAGATCTTTGGGTTCAGTGTGTTATCCACTAATCATAAGGTTGTGCCCTCTCCATGAAGTTCCCTTTGGGCAAAACACTCGAGCCCAAATGGCAGACAAGCACACAGCTCCACCTTGGTGTGAATGGAAACACACTGTAAAGCAACTTTTAGAAACCAACTTAATTGTACTCAACTGTCAGAGATAGTTTCTAAGCCACTGAAGGAACAAGAGAGAGGAATTAAAGATGCCTTGCAAAGAAAAGTAGAAACCAATGATCTAATGTGACATATTAGGGTTGTTGTTAAGTTCAGTCATTTTCCACACCAGTGTGCTCATTAATATAGCGGACAAGTTACCAAGTTCATACCCAAGCTTATCTGGTAATAACAGAAATCCTAGCTTCACTAATATGAATAAGACAAATGAAAGCAGGTTTGTCCAGACTTACGTACAGCCTGCCTGCACTTTGCCATGCCTTTACTCAGGAAGACACAGGTTTGTCCCAGTATGTTGCTCATGAGAACGCAGTTTTGTGTCATGGAAACAATGGAGTCCCGATAAGGCCCAAGATACCCTGATTGGCCAATCTCCTCACATGACAGCACCAGCCTGAGTCTCCTCTCAGCATCCTGGAGCATCTTTCCACAGGTGTGCAGAGACAGAGCAGAATGGAATTAAGACACGCTGAGACAGGTTTTGTGAGACTAATGCAAGAAAGTCACCATACACATATTTACATTTATACATATTTTTCAACGAGATAGATATACAATTTACAGTTGCGGAAATTTAGAAAAAAAAAAAATTTTTTTTCCCTCCATGTCTGAAAGTAAAGTTGAGGAAATATGTTCTGTTTAGGGCAGGTTAGGATTCCCACAATTTTCTCACACTATCTTTACAGATATTAGATATCAAACATACACTTTTGGCACATTATGGCACCCGTCTCCTGATAGAACTGGTGGAGCTGAGACGTGTTTGTCACATCCATCCATCCATCCATCCATCCATCCATCCATCCATCCATCCTCACTGCTTCCTTTTCAAGGTCAAGGGTGTCTGGTGGAGTGTATTCCAGGTCTCTTCAGGTGAAAGCCAGAGGTCCACCCTGGACAACTTACTTGGAGATATTCTTGAGGTTTTTGTCAGTTTGGAAGACATATCCACATCCAAGGTTTAACTTGTTGGCTGACATCATCAGATCTTGCTTCTGCATTTTCCACAGAAATCACCCTCCTTGTGATGCTGTCTATTTTGTGAAGCACACAGGTCCCAGTAAAGCAGCTCTATAACATGATGCTGCCCCCTCCATGCTTCATTGATGGGATGGTGTTCTTCCTGTTTTTTCCTCCAATCCTCTAATCTGTCTATTTTACGGAAGTTTTGAAGCAGCTGATTTCTCCTCGCTGTGTGACCTTTCAGCTCATGTTGGTAGTTCAGAAGGAACATCACGCTGTATAAAGAGTCCAGGTTTCAGCTGGTATCCTTAAAACATCTTCAACTGCTGTTCTGGAGTTCATTTGCACCGTTCACACCGGAGCACCCGAGACACAAAAGCTGCCTTCTTCCTGAGTGGTACAGTGACTGTGGGCTCCCATGCTGTTTAGACTGTATTTTTGTAGTGTTGTTTAAATAAATGAACAAGGGACCTTCAGGTATCTGGAAACCAGATTTTTCCTGATATATTAGTTGATTACGTTTCCATGATGTGGTGCAATGACACGGTTAAAGGTGTGTCTTTAAATACATCCAAAGGTGTACCTCCAGTTGAGTCAAATGATGTGGGCCAGCCTATCAGAAGCTTCAGATGCCTCCGAGCTGTTTAAGGTCACAGTCAACGTAGTGTATGTAAACTTCTGACTCTGAAGAGAGTCATAAAGGCATTTTATAAACAGAGGAAAATATGGGAACCATAACTGACCTAAAAAAGTTTCCTCAGCTTTCTTGTCAGAAAAAAAAACCAAAACAAAACTTTTATTTGTGTCTTTTTCAACAGTATGTAACAGTATGACACTCCTTTTTGTTTCAATATACAAGCAGAGCAGTTGTTAAGTATTAAATGTGTGAGTTCTGCAAACATTTATGGAAGAGAAACAATGTCAAAAATATGAAAACATGGCAGCCTAAATACATCCACAAAACAGCATGTTGCCAGCTTTCCACTCATTGTTCATAACAGTTTACTTGCCACTTGTATAGACTGGCACTTCCCACCTATACAATGTTTCGGGGAGAGTAAACACGCTCTGGAGCAGAGAAGAGGCAAGCGAAGGGCAAGCGAAAGCACCAAGAACAGGCCACTAAAGACATTATAAAACATGACGGCACATTTTCTTCAACAGGACATTCAGTACTCATTAAATTAGGCCTGATGCACCGCAAAAGTCTGCCAAAGTCTAAAACCATTTATCCAATCCAAGTGTAATCTAATACAAGAATAAGCACTGCAGATATTCAACTCAACTTCACAATCTAAACCTAAAATTGATCTATTTTAACTACATAAGGGAATGATTGTATTCATCTCAGAAGTATGCTATGAAACTTATCTCAATTTCAATTTTGTTGTTGTGCTATCAATGATGACAAGTGTCATGAATAAAAAGAACTGTGTAAAACTATGCTGAGTTATAAACAAGCTTGCTGAGAGAAAGACTTTTCTGTCCACTGTCATGGATTTGGGCCAGTTTGCCACAAAATACTTCAAACAGTCTGTGAATTATCGGTATAAATCACATAGAACACAATCTTACCGCTCTCAGAGGCCACTCTAAGCAGTTTCCCATTCCAAAGGAGAAAAGAGGCATTAAATAAGACCATGAGGACTTTTTCGTCGCTAGTTTTGCAGTTTGGGCTTCGACAGGAAGGCAAACTCTGCTGTCAGCCAGACCCATGAAGCCTCCCGGTGTTCTAGTTTGTGTCCACAGCAGAATGAAAAACAGTGAAGTACACCCTGCTATACTGTCTGGGGTAAATGCATGTAGAGCAACAAAGAGCGTCACAGAGAGAAATGGGGGGGGGGGGGGCATGTGAGCCAAGGAACGAAATGGAATAATGCCTATTAAAGGAAAAGAGACATCTGAAAGATAACTCATACAGCTGTCACACCAGCCAAAACAGTTAGTTACTCTGTAAACAGCACTGACGCTTCAGCACAGATTCACAGGCAGCAAATATGAGAGCAAACAAAAGGAAAGAGCCTTCAGATTTTCCACAGAAAAAGACATTAACAACGAGGCACCTGGAAGACGATCCAGGTTGCTTACAGGCCGTGAGGTTTTGGGTTTTTCTTGCCAATGGAAATCAGCACACAAAAAGGGACACTCTGTTATGACCTATTTCCAGCTTCTCAGCCATCCTCCTCACCCGCGTTCACACTCTCTCCGGTACCAGAAGGCAATTTGTTGATGTGCAACCTTGAAAATGTGTTTGAATTTGCATGTGAGGGCTTCATATTTTCCTGCACGTGCCCTCTTTTCCAACCCCCCTGCCTGTAACAGCCTCACATGACACACACTGTCCTCTGCCCTCTGCAGGCAACGACAAGGTTACTCCGACCTACGATGCACCGCCCACGTGGGACCACAGAGAAACAGACAGGCATCGGCAGCACAGTTACTGTTGCATGCAGGGACAGCCGCATCCACAAGTGTGTGCATCTGTGTGCACACGCACGGACAATTCATGAGAATTTGACCTCACTGAAGGCAGGTTTCAAACACTATTCATCCTCAGCTACCTGATGTGTGTATATATTTTCTTTGAATGTGACATCTCTGTCATTGGACTTCTGATCATGACAGTAGATGTGTCATCAAAGACCATTTTCAGGTCACACAGACTCCATGGTTATTTGCAGAGATGACTTTTATACATGAAGTCCCAGAAGATCTGTTGAAGTGACAGAGGATGGACTCCATGTTTCCACGACGAGCGTGTTTTACAACTGGGATTCACTATGTAAATCACTTCCTGGTAAAAAAACAAACACCTTATAAGGAAGAAAATAAACTGATGAATGCAGCTAATAAACAATGCCAGTAGTCTGAGCGGCAAGCTGGAGCATTGTGAGGAGTTTCAGTTATATACGCAATCTGGCAGCAGCGATATGAATGCAAGAACACAAAAGAGAAAATTTTCTTTTTATAAATAGATTCGCAGCTCAAAATAGAGCCTCCATCACCAGCAGCAACATCAGTGTGATTGCCTCAAAAAAATCACTGCAGTGTTGCAGATTGAATGATGTGGGAACCTGAGAGAAGCCCACAAGCACATCTTTACCTTTGACCAAAGAGGGATTAGCACATCAGAGATTTCCAGCTCTCTGGTGCTGGAACATTTTATTTGCCTCGGCACATCCACTTAAAAAGAAAGCTGCCTGATTGAGAAAATCTGTAGGAGGTGGCAGTAGGATCTACAAATTACATAAAGAGTGAATGTGTAGAAGAGGCTTTTCCCTTTTCGGTGTGTGTCCAGAAACGTATGTGTTTGCAGACAGCATCACAGTCAGTGATGGAAGAGGTTGCAGTTAACTTCTTCATAAGACTTATAAGCCAAACTTTATCAAAGCAGCCTCTTGGATTCTATGACGGGATACTGGAAGATCCTGTAATGTTGGTGAGATGTAAATCAGTCAGTCCTTATTGGAAAAACAGCTAAGTTTATATCCGAATTGAGATTCTTGTCATCACTGTCACAAGTTGCCAAAGATTTTCAGTAGGCTAACTATCAACCAGGTGAACCCCAACACTGTGTTTAAGAGCCTTACCTGCCCAAACAGAGAGTTGAGGATGGTCCGTAGATTGATGTCAGTTGCAGAAGATGCAGCACTGGACCTCCGTGAGCGGCGGGATGACCTGCTGGATGGCGGGACGAGAGAGCAGGAGGACGTGGACGGGCTGCTGACCTCACCACCTTTGGCCAAGCTGCTCCCCTTACGGCCCCTGGACTCACACAGGGGGCCCCTGGACTCACACAGGGGGACCCTGGACCCACACAGGGGGACCCTGTCGTCGTTGCTGTCCGCCAGAGAGGGCACCCTCGGGAGCGCGCGGGCGTGCGTGTGACAGCGACCAGCATGCTCGGGTTCTGGCGGTCCCGCTGCCGGCGGACGGTCCTCCCGGTTGTGCTTCCTGCGGTGGTGGTGACGGTGCGTCGGTCTGGTCGTCCTGCTGCGCTCCCGCACACCCGGATCCGCCGCTCCGTTGGGCTCCGACGCAACGGGAACTTGACCGTGGGGGGCACGTGACTTGCACTTTCCCCGTGCGGGGGCATTGTTGCTGCTGCTGTCCTGGCTGCCGATGAGGGAGGGGTGGCAAAGGGGTCGGTGGGCACTTACGTCGGTCTCGGCCGACCAGCAGGACTTCTCCGTTTTGCCGCCGCTGCCGTGGAGCGCCGCGGGACGGTGGTGATGCTGGTGCTGATGCTGGTACTGGTGCTGATGCTGACCTCTCCGGCTCTCGGCCGTGTGTTCAGGGAGGTGTGTCGATCTCCTCCCCGACGAGGACGACTTCAGGAGCGAGGTTGTGGAGTCAGATTTTGGAAAGGAGGCGCTCATTGCGGCGGCTCGGATTTAGTCTGTATCCGAGGTCATCCACACCGTTTTCTCTCCGCTGCCGAACCGCGTCCTTCAAGAAGCCCGTCCTTTTTAAGTTTGAGGCACATTTGAGCCGCTGACTGCTGCGCGGCGGCGCTGCCGGAGCGCACGCTCACACCGCGGAGCAGGAGAGGACGGACGTCGCTGACGCGCGTCACCTGTTCATTAATGTTTTCTGTGGCACCGTGGCCGTGACGTGGCGGCGGACGCTCGTAAGCGCACGCAGTGGTCTGAAAACTTTACACACCCGTTTGGATTTGGATTTAATTACTGACAAAAGTGATCCATAACACATATAACTAGGATATAGCCGACACAACGTCACGGGTGAAATTAAAATAGCACTTTTCATTTGGATTCTGCTACCATCGCATCACATTTCTGCAGGGGCTAAATTCTGTTATGAATCTTTTCTATTTTTATTTTTAATTATTTTTAACAGCAGCCTGCCTAATGCAACAACTAAAGTGTATTTGTGTCACGTTTTTGATCTGTGCGTTTGGGTCTGTGGGTTTTTATTAAGAGCTGTTCTATATTCTAGCATGTTCCTCGTCCTCGTCATTTGGAATTTCTGGTTTTATTTTGAAATCCGCCCCCCCCCCTCCCGTGCTTCTAAGTGTAGTTTTACTTCCTGTTTTTATTTTGTAGAACTTGATTTTCTTTTTATCATTTATCAAAAAGAGAATACAATGTTTTACAAATCTCATAAATCCATTTTTCATAGAACATATCAGATGTTGAAACAGTTTTTACAATTTTATGGAAAATATTAGCTCATTTTGACTTTGATGGCAGCAACACATTAAAAATGAAGTTGCAACAGGGGCAACAAAAGTAATTGGTACAAATCAAAACCCAATGGTAGTCTGAGCAGCAAGCCATGAGGGCTGTAATGTTTTCTAGTTCTAACATGTATTTCTTACAGGTTTTTATGTCATTTCATGCATTTAACAACTAATTAGGTTAACTGGCAACAGGTCAGTAACATGACTGGGTACAATCATGTACCCAGTCATGGACCCGATGTAAAGATGGACAGTCTCACCAATCTACGACAAACTGTCTAATAATTGTGGAACAATTTCAGAATAATGTTCCCCAAAGTTAGATAGCAAAGACCTTGAAGATCCCACCATCTACAGTACATAATACATAATTTACTCATACAAATACAAGAAGAAATGAGCCCAAAACCATCCATGTCCACATGTACATTCACACTTTCTTGTTTTCTTTGAACTGAATATTTGATGAGTCTCCAAGAGAATGGATATCATTGAAGTGTAAAGTGAAAATAAAGAAGTAGAAAAAAAGTTAATAAACAGTTGGAAATGTGTAGGTGTAGCAGAGGGTCAACCTGGACAGAAACATCCATCCAACAGATGCTCCTTCACAGTAACGTGCTCAGGATGACAACATCTGTTATTACAAGCACTGTAATCGCTCTCTTTCATTTTACTGTCTGTATAAAGAAAGAGAAGTTGGAGTTTAAAACTCACAGACATTTCAATGTTTCATTATCTGTAATGCAAAGAGGTTTCTTCACATTAACTGTTAACAGGCACTGCATTCCCTCTTTTCATTCCCGCTGCTCTCTCTGCAGTTTCCATCACCCAGCAGTAAAACTGGCTTCAGGGATGCTGGAATCTGTATTTCTGCAGCTATGTCTTGGTGAAACACACAATATTTAATTCCCAACAGTCCTTATTTGTCTTCATCAGTGTCTCAAGCGTTTCCTCTTTTTTTTTTTTGCCAGTCATCTCAGATTTTATGAGTCAGTTCAGAAAAGAAATGGTCTAAACCAGTGATTCCCAAAGTGTGGGCCGTGGCCCCCTAGTGGGCCATCGTGGGACTGCAGGTGGGCCGTGAGAGGTCATTAAAATTAAACAAATGTGTTTTAAATCCTCGATCTTTTCTAAATGTTTTTAACTACTGTAAAATATTCATGACATGATTAAAATAAAACATTAAGAAGTAATAAAACAAACCAGAAAAGTGTTATTCTACTGTCATTTTAACTTAATATGACAAGTGTCACCTTATTTGTTGACCCCTCACATTAATATCGGATCATGGTTCCCAGTCCTGTATGTTGATCACAGGTGTGATTAAAGGTTTCGGTGGCCTGCGGAGATTTTTCACATTTCAAATTGGGCCTTGGTATTCTAAAGATTGGGAATGGGTGATCTAAACCTTCTCCATCTTGCTGTCTGGCTTAACTCCGGCTCAACTTAACCCCCCCTTTTCAAACCGTCTGGATCTCAGGATTACTTGGACAAAACTCAGTCAGATGCTCTCATCTGCTTGCCACTTTTCTGTTTTCTGGTACCTATTATCACTTCTTTATTTTCAACCAGCTTTTAGTCTGTATTTTGGTTCTTCCTTGCAACGCTACCTGCTGAACAAAGACAAACACCTGAAAAAAAAAGGGAAAAAAAGGACACCTTTGGGTTCAAATGTTTGAATATGAAGAAACAGATCTGTGTTTGAAATACTTCACTTCAATGTAGAGGCAGATTATCATTTAAGGACTAAACAATATATCAATATTCTTTTTTTAATAATGACTAGTGTTCAGACTGAACATGATGGCATTATTACAGTAGAGGTTTATTGCCTGAGGCTTCATATTCTCTTGAGGCCACACAGGTCCGACAGGAATTAACGGCTGCGATGTTGAGATAAAACAACAACGACCATATTTATGCTTTGTAACGCCTCCCTGTGCCGCTACTAGAAAACTGCATCTGGACAGTAAGTAGTAGCATCCTCTCTTCTTCCCGCTTCTTTGGATGTGTATACATTAGCTCTGTCAGACTCTGCTGAGAGAAGCTTTCCAGAGGAATAAAGTCTTCAGCACAGAGGCCACTCCAGTATTGATCACACACCACTACAGTAATGCAAGTGTATAATCAATACTTTCCACAGACATCTTTATTCTACTGAAAGAGCTTTCTTCAGCAGAGTGTAACGGTTTAAACACGTACACTGTGAGATCTGGGTTCAGATCTGTGATGACCGTTTTAAAGTAAAAACTCTGACTCCAGCGGGGTAAATAAGATACTCGACCGTTTATTAAATGTACAGAAATACTGTTCAAAATCCACACAAGAAAAAAAAAAACAAACAAACAAAAAATCCTGAATCCAAATGTAAACAAAATGTTTGCCTCATCATACAGTGTATATAAAGCCAGTGCTTTAGGAATTGTTTTACTGTAGTGAATTAGCAGCACTGCTGATTTTTATCCTAATTATGGATGGCTCAACGTGAGCGCCAGAGTCATCTGATGTTGTAAACAGCGTGCACATGAATCACACCTTTGTAAACATTAGAACTGAAGAGATGGGCATCTTTGAATTGCAGTGGACAAGTAAAGCAGCAGAAGACTGGTTTTCAGTACCGTTTAGACTGTGCACATACACTGAGTCCATGAAGTGCTGTTGAAGGAAGGAGGATTGTGGCTTTTCTAAGAGATATCATACTGTGCTGCAGAATTACAGTGACTGAAAGAAAGAGAGCATCACAGAACAATAGAGAGCGTACTTCAGAAACATTTGTTTTTTTTTTTTTACGGAATATATCAATCAAATCTGTCCGAAAAAAAAAAAGAAGAAAAGAGATGTTATGGTCAGTTTTTTTTCCCAATCGGAGAATGACTCGCAATCACTTTAGCTATAAATCAAGACAACACAATAGTTAAAGCATTAAAGACAATCATTTCAAAACATCTCAGACCATTCAGGGTGGGGTTTTTTTTTTCTGTTCGACCTTATTTACAGAAATACAAACCTGATATCAAATGCAACCAAATTACAACAGTTTAGGAAATTTACCAAAAACTTCTCATCTGCAGCGTCACAGCACAGGCCGACTCACACAGGTTGTCCTTGACATGTGCTTATCTAACCGTGAGACGGGTTTTCAAAGGACAGCACAATTAACTACCACACCGTAGGGAGTCGGGACAGAGACATTAGTTGCATTTTGTAAACATTCAACTCTTGAGCAACATTGGACCTCAGTTATCCAACCACATGTAGTTATTAGTTCATTAGTTCACCACTGTTCCGACATTGTAACAGCATTATCTACAAACCCTTTTGACTGGAGTTGGACTTGGTTGAAAGTATTCTCATGAGTCCAGATAGTGATTAGCCCAGCTCTGAGTTAAATTAAAAGAAGGAGCTTGTGCTGCTTATGTACAACTCCACTTCCAAAAAGTTGGGATGCTGTGTAAAACATTTGACCATTTTATAGAAAATATGAACTTATTATTGAATTTTAAGGCAGCAACAGGTTTCAAAAACGATGGAACACGGGCAACAAAAGGCTGGAAAAGCAGGTGGTACTGGAAAAAAAAACTTGCGGAGGAACATCTTGAAGTGCATTAGATTAATTTACAATAGAAGAAAAGATGGGCAGACATTCATCAATGCGTGAAAAACTGCATCAACAAATTGTGAAACATTTTCAGAATAATGTTCCTCACCATAAAGGTGCAAAGACTTTGAATATCTCATTATTTAGAAATCTGAAGAAATCTCTGTGCACACGGGACAAGGCTGAAGGTCGATATGTGATGCATGTTATCTAGGAAAACACTGCACGGTTTCAGCAACACTTGTGGAAATCAGCGTCTAGGAACACAATTCACAGTATCATCCACAAATGCAGAAAGATTAGAAAACGGTTCTGTAGTCAGATAAATCAATATCTGGCATTCTTTTTGGATGCTGCATCATCTGAACTGAAGAGGAGGGGGGGGACCAGCCGGCTTGTCGTCAGTGCTCAGTTCAAAAGTCTGCATCTCTGACGGTGTGGAGGCGCATTAGTGTCTATGGAATGGGCAGCTTGTACATCTGGAATGGAAACATCATTGCCAGATGGTTTACATGAGCCAGGTCCTGCTCAAGGCCATTGTTTCTTTAACTAAGATTTAATAACATTACTTATAGTTAATAATATTTTCTCGGGGGTCACGCTCTGAGTCTCTGAAAAGCGCTTCGAGACAATTTTTATTGTGACAGAGGCTATACAAATAAAGTTAAACTGAATTAAATATACAGGTTTTTGGAGCAATGTGTGCTCTAATTCAGATAATGTGCTTTTCACAAAAGGCCTTGCAGCTTTCAGCGTGACACAGGCACACAGCATCCAAAAAGCCACAGACCCAAACGGCCTAACAAAACATAGCTTCATAGTAGAAAAGTCTGGATGACAACATTTGGTGCATCCTGAAATGAAAAAGAATTCAACAAAGAAGACACAGGACTGTCGAGTGGCTTGAAACCTGTATGAGACAACGTTCCTCCACTAAAGCGCCAGCGACTGGTCTCCTTAGTTCCCATTTATTCATGGACAGTTGTTTAAAGAAGAGGAGATGCTTCACAGTGGTAAACATCACCCTGTCCCAACCTTTTGAGATGTGTTGCTGCCATCAAAGTCAAAATGAGCCAATAGTTTCCATTAAATGGCGAAATGTCTCGGTTTCAACATTTGATGACAATGTTCTATCAGTTGTGTACGGCAGCAAATAAAACACAGATTTAGGAGATTTGTAGATCATGGCATTTACATGATCTTTCATTTCTGATGCTTGAATTACTTGCTTCTCAGACACACGAGCGTAACGAGACGGGAGTCTGCTCCTCCAGGCAGTCTGAATCTAAATTCAACTGGACAGGTTAAATCGTCTTTTCTTTAAAGAAAAAAAAAAAAAGGTTATATTATCAGGTTTCTTAGCCCTTTCAAAAATATAAGTGGATGTTTTATATTTTCTTGTACTTTTCTCAATCCATGAGAAGAAGAAGGCTCCAAGCTGCTGAATAACTGGGAGCACACTTTATTAAAAGCTAACAGAATGGACTCATCTATGAATTTATTATGCTGTGACTTAGCAACAATAGGGTTACACTTTTTTTTCTTTTGGCAAGTTAAGAGCCAGCCATCCTTTTTTTTTTATGTTATGTACTTTGCTCTCTGTCTTACGGTTGGCTATGAAAATGAACAAGCTGCACACAGAACCCAACCAGCTTGTCTGAAAGAACTGGCCCACACTTAGAGAAATGCACCATGGTCCCTGTCTATCTACAGCCAGTAAAAGTTTCAGAAATGTGAAAAAAAGAAAACAAAAGGAAAGATGGCATGTTCACTGAAAGAGCATATGAATAATGTATCAGATCGTGATCCATGTCATCGCCACACAGTTTATATCACTCCAGCCATCTGTTTGGCCATTTTAGGGAGACAAGTGATCCGCCAAAAGCTTTAACTTCATGGAAATGATGGGGAAAAATATGGATGAGGTGGGATGTTTATACGCATTCCCATGAGGTCATGTTAAAATCATGTCCTTGCTGTCACCACTGCAAAAACAAAGTCAAACAAAACAGAGCTTCATAAACAACTGCATATTACACAACTGAACCAATGACAGTGCAGCTGATAAAAGAGGCCCAATGTTGGTCATTTGCTAAGAAGTGTTTAGAGCAATACTGAACGAGCTGGAGAATATGTACACAGTGAAGGTGAGCTGGCCTGGAGGCAGAAAAACAGTTGCTCCCCAATCCTGCAGACTTCCTTTATGCCCCCCCGTCTCTTACTTGGACTGGGTTTCTCACTCGCACCTATTTCCCTTCCTTGTCCTCTAAACGGCCCGGAGTAAAAATGTAGTCCAAGGCTTGTCTCTCAGCAGCGGCCACGTTTGGGTGCCACAGGTCCACCATGAAGACCACCCTGGGGCCGTCCTCTGCACTGCCTGCAGGAACAAACAATCAAACGGATACATTGCGTTTACATGGGAAGTTTAATTCCTCTTTAATTCAGAATTAAAGTTAAAGCCGAATAAAAGTTACCATGTAAACACTTAATTCCATATGAAAATGTCAATTCCGAATTAACTTAATTCCGAAGTAAGTGGCTGGTTTATTCCCATTTTAATTCCGCATTAAGTAATTCCGCGGTCATGTATACACTCATTCCTCTTTAAATTAATTCCCGTCTTTCTGCGCATGCTCGTTCTCTTGCCCGTCTGTCGCGATGACGCTTATATTCCGGCAGCACGCAGTTAGCGGTGTTCAAAAGCAGAGACGATTTATTTAATAAATAGCTTGGAGGAACTGGAAATAATTAAAAGAACAGATGGCAGGAAACATAAAAATTGTGAGCTTTTCAAAGCGGCCAGGTTAAATGAAGGAAGTTTCGCAGATAGAGACGCCACCCAGGTCAAAAATAAGTGGAATGTTGTTGGTAACCGAGTTAGCTAAGTTTGTTTTCTTCCGGTAGATGTAAAGACGTCCGCCCCCCCATCCAATCAGAACCCTTCTCAACCCCCAGACCTAAAGCGGAGTTGGATAAAGCCGAACACATGTAAAGCTTACTCGGAATTACTATTTCCATTTAAACTCGAAGGAAAATAGTTTAATTCGGAATTATTTAATTCCTAATTTTAATTCCGAATTAAAAAAACATCATGAAACCGCAGCCATTAAGGACTCTTTTTTTTTTTCATATCTCCAGATTTTCTCATTTTCCTTAGCGTCTGGACTGTTCAGCACTTTTTACGCTAATCGTTCTAAGAAGAAAATAAGCTCAACAGTGAAAAAAGATATATTCTGTTTTGATCCCTTCTCACCCTCATGAAAAGCCCTGTGGAGGAAGGAGTCATCAAAGAGCAGACAGCTGCCCTCAGACCAGCACTGTGGCTCTCCACCAACAACAAGCTCACAGGATGGAGGCACTCTGAGACCTGGAGGAGGAAAATGAGCCATTACTGGCCACTGTGAGACTCTGCATGCATCCAAAGGTCTTACACTATCCTCTATTATTTCACTATGCCTGAATGTCTGCATAACAATCACAATTACATGTAATTTCACAGAACACAGATGGAAACACAACCAAAGCTCAGGTGCAGAGAAAACGATAACAGTTTACGCATGTGGCACTTTTCCGCTTCACTTTACACTTCAGCGTAACGCTACACAACCTGATTCACAATATTAGTCCTTCTCCCTGCTTTATTATGCTATTTTTTGTATATTTATAAACTGTTATGCTGAGTTAAATACACACTAGATCTCATCAATTTCAGTTCACTGAGCTTTCTTACCCAGGTGGCAGCGCAGCCTGACATTTGTTGGACCGTAATGCTCTGTAATGAGAGCTCCAGGCGTCAGCACAGAGAAGCAGGCGTTTCCAAAAACGTTGTTGGCGATGAAGGTGCGCAGCTGGCCCAGCACCCTCCAGGCCCGCGGGCATCTCCTGACATTTGGGACCAGCGGGGTGCCTTGGTTGACCAGGTAGTAGGTCCACCACTGCCCGCGAGGAGTGCTGTTGACTTTCCAGCCCGGCGGGAGGGAGGAGCCGCTGCGGGCCGGAGGGTGGTGGTAGATGCTCTCAAACTCGGCCAGAAGGGCAGGGAAGCTCTGCTCCAGCAGCTCCACGTCATGTCTCTGCACTTCTCTGGAGAAGAAAGGTGCTGACGGCAGGTCGGGGAGGAAGAAGACCTCCGGCCGCTGGATCGTCGGTCGGCTGTTGAGGTACCGGCCTTGGTCACGGACTCCTTTGTGCACCCTGCCCATGCCCGACCAGGTGTAGCGCTTGGCGTATTCCTGCAGGCTGTGGTAGAGCCTCTGGTTCAGACTCTCGCCGGCGCTGGTACAGCGGAAGCACTCCGACGACTGACAGAAAGCAAAGCCGTTCTGCTCTTCCAGCATTGATCCGTGCTTCCCTTTCCCCCTGCCTCGACAGTCTGAACTCATGAACCCCCCCACCACGCCTCCGATCCGACCGGGCCCAGCCAGATACCTTCCACGCAGCGGGCTGGAGCCGTGCTCCCGGCCCACCCTGTAACAGTACCACATAAACAACAGCAGCACACACATGCCTATGGTGCACGGCACAGATCTCACACTCCCTTATAGACTGCATCCCTCCAGCCACCATCTCCCTCACACTCTCGAGTGACCACTCCATTCTGGCTCGGTTCTGGATTGCTGAATCTGATAGAAATATAAAGTGCTGATGAGGGATCAGTTAACGTGTCTTCTCTTGACTGTGATTGAAAGGGGCGTTAAATGCAGCACGGGGCCTTATGGAGTCCAGAATCAAGCAGCTCTTACGGCCACCTCTGATGTAAACAGTCTGCTGATTTGATCTGACACCCTCGCTCTTCGGGCCTAACATCTCAGCCCTCTGCAACAAGGCGAGGTTGCTCCTCGCATGATGTCTGGCTGCGCGGTACGTGCGCTCCTTCCCCACTCGCTCTCTCAACACAAATGCAGGGAGACAACACGCCTTAGGCTTGTCTGTTTTCTGAAAAAACACAGATAGAAGAAGAGAAAAGAAGATAAGAAGAGACAAGGATGTTATAGCTGACATTAAGGGGATGCTGAGGTTGATATTGACTCTACGCCGCCGCTGCCAGAGATGGCCTATGCAGATGCGTCGGGACTTCGTAGCCCCAAGATGGCCTCTAACCTACAACATCAGCCTCAATATGCAGCGTTTGCAGAAAATATAAAACATCCGTCTTCATTTGTAGCCAGTTAGACACGCACATTTGTGTACACCATGTGCCACCTGTGACTTGAGAATTTTTTTTCCCACAAATTTGTGAGATCAAAAATCTCATAGATTTGTGATTTTATATAGCTTTCTGAGTTTCAGTTTGCAAATTTGTGAGTTTATAAAGTCAGAACTTCAGTTTTCTACCAAGATTCTGTTGCATAGATAGATAACCACCCCCCCATTATATACACTGGCAAACAGAACATTGCATAGGGCCTCCAAAAAAGCTAGAAAAGGCCCTCCTGGGATCATTCCTGACTGTGAAACACATCTTCCATCTTTACAGTTTTGCTAAAAAAAAAAAAAAAAAAAAGAAAAAAAAATCTGCATTCAGCACATGTAATGGGCGCCTGCTGGGACTCACCCACTCACTCACTGTGGACTTGAAAATGACACACACTCCTCCCGCACCGCACTGTTAAAAGAATGAGTCAAATTGCTACATTTAACACACATTTCTCCCCCTCGTATTGCTGAGAGCACCGGCTCGGTGGATTATGTAAACGTAAACAGTGCTGAAACCCACCCACATGTATAATTGGCACTGGTAGCAGGAGCTGCGTAAATGGATCCTCAGGGGCGAGGAGAAAGGGTTGAGATATGTAGTCCTGTGCTCAGTATCAAAGGAAGGCTGGACTGTATGAGTGTGTGTGATTATATAATGCCAATGGACCGGCGGCCACAACGGGAAGAGTGCAATGCGTCAACTGTGATCAGAAGTCCACGATGTGTTCTCACCAAAAATGGTCCGGTAATCCTGCTCGAATGGATCCTCCCCTCCACCCTGCCTGACAGCGTCAAGACGCCCCCACAGCCCCCACAACCCCCACCACACACACACCAGCTCCTCCAGAGGCAATGGAAAACACACACCCTGTCTTATTCCTGCACACACTCCATTGTTTCCGAGTCATGTCGGCGCCACAAGCTGCAACACAAACAAGTGACCAAAATACTGGGAGAGCTGTGGTATTTAAAAAAAAAAAAAAAAAAAAAGCCTCGGTAAACACGCAGATCGCGGCAATCAAGTTCATGTTTCCGCACCTACAGCTGCGTGGATATGTGGTGCGCTGATTCGTGCACAGTTTGCGTCCATACCTACTCAACATTCATGAGCGCGGCCAGAGGCGAGGAGAGGCGCACAGGTGTTTCTCCAGGCAGAGCTGCGCACCACTGCAGTGCCCGCGGCTGACGGATACCACACAGGAAACACATCCAGAACGCACAAAAGAAGTCGGAACTTCGCCTCGCGAGCATCTACTGACACAGACGGAGAGAGAGAGAGAGAGAGAGAGAGAAAAGAAAACCTGTCCTACCGACGGGTCGACTGCCTGTCTGTGCCGGACGGCAGCGTCGGACAGGCTTCCGAAAATATTGATGTAAATACTGACGCTTCGCTGAGAAAGCCACCCAGCATCGAGCACACGAAGGAATACGAGAGTCTGCTTCCGGTTGGACCTTTCAGAATAAATGCGCGGCTATGGAGGAGCGGAAAAACATGACGTCAGCAAAAAATACATAAATGAGGAAAAAAAAATGAAACACAGAAACGGAACCAGAGGAAAGGAGGGGAGGGGGGGGGTAAATCCATTAAAGCATAGTAGCCTGTCCCTTAACAGCTTCTGCTTCCATGAACATTTCTGGGAACATTACTTTTTGTTTGTGGGGATGTTGCCTGAAAGTTAAGCTTTGTTTGTCCTGACCTTAGACTGTATAATTTACACTCTGCGGCAGAGCTCGGGGCTGCCCGTGGCGGGCTTATGTCCTTATGCCAACCCCCCCACTGTGCCCAGCTCTGTGGCAGTGCTCTGTGGAGAGCCTTGGCTTCTGCTCGCATAGCTCTGCCACTGGGCCTATGGTGCAGTGCCCACAGCAAAGCTTCACAGCGGGCTTTGCCTTCCTCTCACGGAGCCACCTGCTAGTTCAGATATTATCTCGGTGGCGACGTGCCACTATAGGCAACATCTAACTATAGAGACTAACATACTTTGCTGTTGCAGACTGTAAATATGTTTCATTCTGCTGCAAAGTTAGGCATTTAATTGGGGGGAGTCAATGGGGATTTGCTCTGCTTTGGAGTAAGCACCTAGTGGTCATTGGGGGAACTGCAACAAAAACTACTTCCTCGTCAGCTTCAACCAGGAAGTGGGATTGTTAATGCTTGCTTTTATCTCATATTGCAGGATTCCATGCTGCAGTATGCACCTGATGGAAGACACCAACCAAGTACAGTTGTTTTTTACACACATATTAGCTTGGCTGACTTAGGTTATGTCTCCCATGATGATAATAAGTGTCACTTTACGTTCATTTTGACCAAATCCATTCAAACATTCTCATTTTAAGTGTCGCTACCTGAATAGCGTCTGAAAGCGAGTGCTGCCAGAGGTGAAACAAGGACTAGCAGAGCTATGCTAGGACTTGCCAGTCATGATGCAGTTGGGCAAGCCTACTATCATCAGTCCGTGAGTGACGGGATGATTGACTTTGAGTGCCAGCATACTTCTGCACTGGAGGGTCCTTGAATAATCCGTCATGGCTCCTAGCTCCTTCAGCCAAGCAATGCTAAAGGAGCTTTGGAGCTGCTGATGGACATCTGCAGCATCTGTTTCAAACGTTGTTTCAGTGGCAACATCAGAAATGACTGCTGCATGTAGCCGACAGTTAGCATGGCTGTTTGACCAGGCTTCATCCTCAGACCCTTCAGGCCAACCACAGCCAGTCACAGTGATCTGTACAATTAACAACAAGCAAGCACAACAAAACAGTTACTATGATTATGCTCTGTTTAGTTTTTAGTCAGAGCTCGGAAGTTAATGCTAAACACTAAGTTGCTAAAATGATGACAGCTAACAGTTAGCTGGCATAGCAAATGTCTAGCTGTCTGGAAGCCCTGACTTCCCAAGATCCTTTGCATAGGCCAGTGGTTCTCAAACTTTTAATACTGCGTACCACCTGAGGAACTGTTCAGCTCTCAGAGTACCACCACGATACCCAATTTTAAAATATAGGCATAAACGCCTTCTCAGTTAGCTTCAAATTCACAGGAGAGATGTTTATTTCTTATTGTAGTTATTTATTGTTACCTGAATTTCGTTTTAAACGTATGTATAATGTATTGTATGTTTCCGATATAATTAAAAAAAAAAAGTGAAAATGTCGAAAGTCCTGACGTCCCCCCACGTACCATCAGAGAGCACTCGCGTACCACCAGTGGTACACGTACCACAGTTTGCGCACCACCGGCATAGGCGATGTCCAGACCTCCTCACTTTCCATGGAAAATAAATGGAATCTGTGTGATATAAGCGATTCCTCACGTGTAATGGACTGACCACTGGAGGCTGAAAAAAGTCTGTTTCCAATGACAGCCGATGTTAAAATGTCCAACCTTCCAGCAGAAATAGTTACAGCCTGGTACAAAAAACTGTTTTGGTCGCCATAACTCCATTTCACGTCCATGACCACTGCATATGGAGTACACAAAAACAGCTACTTAATAAGCACTTTAATAGTGACTGGCTCTGCACTGGTCCAGAAGGTGCTGGGGCTGGGGTAGCTCATCTGGCTGCACCCACCTTAACCCCAGCTGAAGGCGACAAGCTGGAGCTAGTTCCAGACAACGGCAGCTAGATCAGCCAGTTCTGGCTGGTGGTAGCAACATCTGAAATGAGGATGGATGGACAGATTCAATCAGGCTTAATGCAAGTAAACGTTACTCTGTAGTGTCATAGTTTAGCATGACTAAGCTAAGCTAAGCTAAAATGGTAATAATTTGTTGTAATGGAGATAAAGTGGGGACCAAGATAATGTGAACTAGAACCCCCAAAAATGGACTTGAAAACCACTTAGTCCAGTTCTATTTATACAGTCTATGATGGTTACCTCTGTCAAATGTTCCTGCTTTGCTGTTACATAAAACCAAACAAACAACAACAACATAAAAACTTGTGAAAATGTCCGAATTATTTTCCCCAAACAGTATTAGTCTGATTGTTGATCAAACACTGCAAGAAGCAAAACTCAGACTATCAAAATCATCAGTTAGAGTCACAGTTGACATCAGACTGCTGTTTTATACCAGATTGTATAGCAGTCTGTGTGAGAAGTGTGCAGGAAATTTCAACAGGTCCGTCTTTGTTCAGATTACAAGCTGTCTGTAGTCGTGAGTGTGTTTGTTGTATGTTTGTTTATCTCATTCGTCTCTGTGTGACCCTGTGATGGACTGCTGACCCGTCCAGGATGTAGCCTGCCTCTTGCCCAAATGGATGGGATGATTTTGTTTCTTTGCATCCTGGAGGACTGGCTTCCAGTCCCAGAGCGCCCACTGCTCTGGCTATTTTAGTTCAAAATATGATGTGTTTTCCAGCCAGATGTGGCACAGACTTTTCTGTTTACGCCAAGATGCTCTCACAATTAACTACTTAAAGAAAAAGAAACCACTAATTTAAAAAAAAAAAAAAACTCAGAAATTAAAAAGCCAATATTAATGCTTTTAGGCTTTTGTAAGAAATTCCACAAAGTCTATATTCTGGCTGCACTGTAACAAAAACTAAGTAGTAGTACTAACTGATAGTAATACAATATTTGGCAGCTGTGTTGATAACTGATTAAGTAGGGTGAGTTTTCTGAACATAAACCAGAATTTTTTGCAAATTTATACAAAAGCATTACTCTAAAATCGCAGACTCATAGGGTGTAAAAAGGCAGCAATGTTTCCAAGCTGTAAGCGCTTTACTTTGAAGGTTGTGTTTTCTTGTTTCCGGTTTAGCTCTGGCAATCTCTTGCGCACGTCTGTCTCAGCTCTCACGTCGACGACTTTTTGATTTGTACCGCAAACATCATTTCCCAAGATGCACTGCAACCTGCGTGGTTTTCCATCAAGGGTTTGATAGTGACAGTGTGTGACACAGTCACACCCCTGCAGACCATTCACCGGTCCGTGAAAACCTGCTGCTGGACCCCGTTGGCTTTATTCTGGTCCTACTGGTGAACTTTAGCTGAACAAAAGGCCATGCACTGTTGTGTCTGTCGCTCTCATTAACTTTCGTGGAACATTATTTAACCTGTTTTGTATTATTTAAAAGGCTACTTGTAATAATCTCACATTATAAAGTTAAATGTATGTGCTTCTTTAATATGGACAACGCAAATAAGCATTTGAATAATGTTTAAGAGGAAAAAGAAAAAAAAGTACATATAAACAGCTATAACTATGCACATTATCTCTAATCCGATTATATAGATATATTTAACATGAAAAATATCTAATGTATTTCATATAGAATGCATTTAAATTTAAGAACTTTTTTTTAAACGTGCTTACCAAAACTATATCTATAATCTTAAGAAGTATGATGTGTTTTAGTGAGTTTAAATCTAGTATTCCACTGACGAGAAAATCTACTTAAACTCACAAACATCTCCCTGCAAAACACAAACACGAGATATTCCTGCTTGGAAACATGTGAAATATACTGACAGGCAGTGTGAAAATATTGAATTCAATTATGTAACTGATCATTCTAATATAGTGCCGATCAGAAATATAGAATTAGTGTTACCCGTCCTTCAAAAGTCTACCAAGAGCTACTTAATAGAGGTGTGAGACCAAAACAACCTCTTAAAAATAAATACTGTTAGGCATTTAGAGCCAAAAGATAAAAAAATTAGATGCCGGCTGCTAAATAGAGGATCTTTTGGCAATAAGTCTGTTAGTCAGTGATCTAATTATTGAGACTCGAAGTGATGCCTTCTGCTTATCAGAAACATGGCTGCAGGAGGAAGAGTATGTGAGGTTAAATGAGGCCACGCGGTCTGGTTATATTGATTATAATTTTCCCCCGAAACACTGACCGAGGTGGAGGAGTAACAGCCGTCTATAACTCCAGTCTTCAAGTAAAAACAAAACCTGAATGCGATTATAATACGTTTGAAAGCCTCACACTTAGTCTAAGCATCCTGAGCCGTAAATCAGAAAAGCCAGTCTTGTTAGTGGTAGTGTACTGGTCCCCTGCTGGTGCTTATATGGAGTTTCTGTCTGAGTTCTCAGATTTTCCTATCTGGTTTAGTGCTCATTTAAGACAAAGTAGTCATAGTGAGTGACTTTAACATTCACATGGATGTTGACAGTGACAGCCTTAAATGAACCCCTAACTTGGGCAGGAGCACCGTTTGAGATGACCCTATTGTATGTCATAGGTTTATTTTTCTTCCTCTCCAATATGAATCGTCTTTTTGGGGGCCTGAATATGCTAAAAAAAAACTCACAAAATTTTGCACACATTCACCGTGTGAGAATTTTAAAAAATTTTATGGGTGCTGCGCATGGGCATACAAAAATGGCTCAATAGCACCACCTACTTTTTGTGTATCGACCAGCCCCTCCATATGCTTTCACCTACAGACCTAAACGTTGTGTGACTGATGTATTCGCCTTAGACCTACAAAAAATCTCTTGGACCCATGCTCTAACTCCCACAGGAAGTCCGCCTTTTTGAATGGAATACAGTAATCCTCCACACTTCGTGGTCTCAGCAATCGCAGAAGTTTCAAAAATATTTATAGAAAAAAATATTCAGAAAAAAAAATTGAAAAAAATTCAAACGAAGCGCGCAAGACTGAAGTGAAACCCATCACATCAAGAACGAGTCTCGGGAAGCAACAAGAGCCGACAGGGGAGGCCCCATGAATGAATATCGAGACCTGTGATTGGCTGCTATGACGGACATTACTGTGGCGTCGGTTGTCTGTACGCTGATTGGCTGACACGCATCCCCACATCTCCCATCTCTTGCTCTTGTCACAGCCCCCATTAACCGTGAAGTGTGGGGGATTACTGTATGCAGTTTTTCCAATAGTTTGGCCATTTGTAGGCCTCGTACTTTAACAAACTCCTCCCAGAGATTTGGTCGGATGGACTCCAAACTTTTTTTATTCAAATCTAAATAGATGGCTGATGAAAGTTTGCGAAGCTTATAACTTTTTACCGGAGGGTGTGACTGTAGTGACACGGCAAAGTTTAATATCATTTCGAAGACTCACCATGAAAGCGAAATGGGCTGTAACTCAGCCATACATTGTTTAATCTGGTCCAAAATGGATGAGTATGATTGTAGTCCTATACTGAACACGTGGAACCTGTAATATTCAGGAACGGGCACCACCTATTGATCTGTCAGTAGTTAAGACATTGAAGATGACTGACAGTGAAAACTGTAACTTTTTATTAAAGAGCAGGGCAGTGAGATTATGGCGAAGTTGGATGTCTCGCTATTAAGGGAAAATTTGTTCTAACTTTCACATGCGTTGTCCAATCTGTCCTAAAATCCATATGATTCTTGCATTGATGATTCTTCCATTCCGAACAATCTTGGATGAACTCCATAGCACCACCATCTGATCAAAGGAACATGAGTCTGGACACAGTATGTCCGGTATCTACTTTGTGCATCGTCATATCAGCCTTAGAAGCATAACGAATACACTCATAAGTGTCCTCATGCACCATAGAAAGTTTTGTTTATGGACCTCCAATGGTGCCACCGGTATTCACCATAAAGCAGGAAGTTGACAGTTTTGTCACACACAAATGAAAAAAATGTATTAATAATTATCTGTTGGTTCGAAGGAGGTGAGGTTGAAGGATCACACGCCTTTCACTAAAGGTTAATGGTTGAATTTTACTAATGTATCAGATATTTTTCTAATATTATTTTTTATAGTAATTCTAATTCTAATACATGAACAATATGAACAGCATTTATTTCTCATGTAAAATATCAACAAAATGCCCAAAAAATGTGCTTATCCATGAAACCAGAGCAAAAAGAACTGTTAGCCAAACCTCAGGCATGTCTTAAGGACATTAAGACTTGGATGTCCTCTAATGTTTTGGTTTTAAATTCGGATAAAACAGAGGTTATTGTCTTTGGTCCCAAACACCATAAGAACAGATTAGCTGATTTTGTGTTGGCCTCCAGGACAACTGTGAGAAACCTCGGGGTCATCTTTAATCAGGATATGTCATTGAAACAACATATTAATAAGGTTTGTAAGACAGCCTTTTTTCACCTCTGTAATATCACCAAGATTAGAATCAAGATTAGATGCTGAAAAACTAAGCCACCCGCTTGTCAGTTCTAGACTAGATTATTGTAATGCGTGATGTGCAGGGTGTCTGAAAAATTCTCTGAACAGCGAATACTAACCTGCAGTTCCACCCCCATGACCATCCCAGCGTTTACTTCCACCTGTATATATAGATGTCTCCGGGATATCAACTAACATGCTGAGCTGCAGTCTGATCATCTGACCACCTCAGTGTTGCTGCCCACACCAGTTTATCTATTTAAACTGGTGTGGGTACATGAGTGGGTGTGGGTACATGAACTACATCTCTGTAGTTCATGTACTAACAATATACAAGTCTTAATGCAAGTGCAGGGAATTCTTAGTTCTCCAGTTAATAGATAATTAATATTTATATATTTTGTCCTATATAGTATAGCCAGTAGAGCTGAGCGATATTTTATTTCCCCAGAGAGTATCGATTTTTCAGCTGTGGGTATCGATTATTCTAAGCTTCTTTCAAACCCCCGTTTCCCACCTTTAAAAGTCTGCAAGCAACAATTTTCACTGTTTAAATAAATTAAACAATTTTTCTCAACAAATCTTTTATTTATTTTGTCCAGCATTTGCAAGCTGCCCGTCAGCCATATAATGTGTAATTGATGCTTTCAGTTAAATTAATTCAAACAAAGTCATTGGAACACTCACAAGATGTCACCAAAATCACTTTGTCCCTTTAAAATCTTTCGGAAAATGATGTAAATGTATTGTAAGATGAATATCGATTTATATCATATCGTGAGCCAAATATCGTGTATCGTATTGCATCGCAAGATTAGTGTATCGCTACAACCCTAATAGCCAGGATGTATGTGCTCTTCTCTCTCTGTCCTATCTCCTTCCTTTTTTCTTTCTTTACCTGGCTGGCCCCTCTGCAGGAAGGTCCCCCCTTATGAGCCAGGTCCTGTCAAGTTTTCTTCCTCTTGAAGTTTGAGTTTTTCCTTGCAACTGTTTGTCTTAAAGCTTTTTTTTTCTTCCCAATTTTTTACTTGCCATTTTTCTTTGATTAGGAATTTAATAGTATTAATTTAGTTAATGATATTTGCTTGGGGGGGTCATACTCTGGGTTTCTATAAAACACCTAGAAACAACTTGGATTGTAATAGACGCCATACTAATAAAACTGAATTGAATTAAAAGTGAAAAATTGATCTTTCAGGGACATGCTTTCAAAAAGGGGGCTCCGTGGTAGATGGCGCCATTGCTGCACTGCTCTGCATCTCCCTCTTGAACCCACAGAGCACGGGGATCGGAGGCGGCTCCATATTCACAGTGATGGACAGCTCTGGTAGCAATCCATGCATCACACTCTGCCACAGTACGGTTCATAAGAGTCAGATAGCTAACTGGCAATGTCTGATTTTCTTAAAGGTAAGGTGAAAATCATCAACTCCAGAGAGACTGCACCCTCAAAGACACACTCTGACCTGCTGCAGTCCTGTCCCCAGACTGACCGAGATGCATTAGGTAGTGACACGCCAAAGACATTCACATTTTTAAAGCAGCAGCAGTTTTTTTTCTTTATTAAATAACGTTTTCCCCTGACAAATATGTATGGCTTAATGGTGCTATGTCACACAGCAGCAACTATAAAGCTAGTTCACATAGCTTCACCTGATGAGGCTACTGGGGCCAGCCTTATGAAAAACACTGCAAGTGATTTCAAGGTCATAAACAAATTTATGTCACAGTCTTGCTTGAGACGTGCAGGCTTCCATAATCTCAGTTGTCAGGTGTAAAGTGGAAATTAGAGCAAACTGGAGGCAGTCTCTTCTGCATCTTGGGGTTCCAACAAAATCAAGCACGTTTAATACTGTATTATTGCAAGTCTTTACCTTTGTCTCATGTAAATTTTATTATTCTGTGATACACCAACCAATTCAGATTCATAAAGAAATATGGTTGTTGTGTAAAAATCTAACTCTAGGAGCCAAAATATCATAAATCTAGGCAGCTTTGAGATAGAACAGAATATGTGTTCATAGTAAAATAGCATTTTAGCATTTAGGGCAACCAACTTACTTCGAAATAAATAGCCTTTTTTTCAGCTGAAATACCCAAAATGTCATTCCATGTTCTGTAAGTAAAGATGGGATCTCCACAGACAAACAGAATTATGTGTACAGGAAGTGTTTCAAAGGCTTTGGTACAGGCATCTCCGTCTGATCCCTGCCACGTTGTTATATGTGTTACAAGTTACAAGTTGAAGACTCAATTTTGTGCAAACAGGTGTCAATAGACACTAAAGGAGGGCAGTTCACGGCCTATGTTTCTGGCACCTGCCAACTTAGTCTTCAGTATTTAAGTACTGATCCAGTTTTATGAAAGCAGAGATCATGAACTCTGCATTTCTGCATCTATTGACAGCAGTGTGTGCGAGATTCAGTGGGCTTATAAAAATGTAGCAGTGACTGGAAGGAGATGCTTGTGTATGCTATACTTTTTGTACACATACAAAGTTAAAATGAAAATTACCTTACAGTATCTGTAGACACCCTGGTCTAGTTTTATAGTCTTTAGATGTGAAAGATTACTATTATTTAACCCTTAAGGCCTGCTCTAATACTCGTCACACTTGTACATTAAAGGCTTCCTCTTTAAAAGCTGTCTGTAAAAGAAATATTATACAATAATATTACTGTCATGGTCTGGGGTGGCCATGACCGCCATTTTGTGTTTTTCCTTGTTCTGTGTTAAGTTGGCGTCAATCCCTGTCTTTTGTGTTACCTGTTTCCTGTTTTACTTTGAAGGTCTGTCTTGTCTCCATTGTTTTCAGTTTTGCTTCCTTCCCTCTTGTTATCCTGATTGTCTGCACCTGCCTCTCATTGGATTCCCTGTGTATTTAAGTCCTGTCATCACCCCTGTCTGTGCTGGTCCATTGTCTCATGTCCTGTTAGTACTCTGTTGATGTTTGGTCTCTTGTTTTTCCTCCATGTTCCCCTGCCTGGATACCTAGATTACTTCTGTGTATTTTTTTTTTTTTTTTTTTTTAGTTTTCTTGGACTTTTGGTTTTTGTTTTGTTGAATAAATACTTTATTTTTTTGCATTCCTGTGTCTGGGTCCTCCATTCTGCCTCACAACCTGACAGAACGGACCAGCCATTATGGACCCAGCAGGAGACCGGCCCATCTCCCTGCTGGCTTTTTTAAGCAGGGAGGCAGCCAAAAACGCCCCCCATGCTGAGGAGGAACTTTCTCCGTTCTGGGGCTCCTGGCTGGTGTTGGGGGGACCTAGAAGCCTCTAGCTCGGGGCTTGGTCCAGCCAGCCTCCTGGCGGAGCTCCCCTCTGAGGTGGTTGGGAGGATGTCGAGAAAGAGGAGAGGCAGGCGTTCGCGGTCCGGGGCTACCCCACGGGCAGCCGATCCTCGAGGGGCTCCTATTGCCGAGGTGGTCCGGCAGGATGCCCCACCTCTGGCCCCTGTCTCGGCTGTCATCCGGGAGGACGTCCCACCTTCGTCTCCCGACCCTGTCTCCATTGTGGCAGGGGAGGGTCCTGTACCCCTTCAGGAGGAGGTCCGGACTTTTGAAGACATTTACCACCGGCTCACGTCGTCCCTGAAGGGGTCGACTGATGTGAGTCGGTGGATCTTTGTTTATGACCTCCCTGGGGCGCCGAAAAGGGGGGGGTAAAGGATACGGATTATAGGGGCCCATGATTGAGGGGGGCCCAGAGAGGCCCCTAATGATGATCAAAAATAGCATCAACAAATTTCGCCGCTGTGTTGGGGGGCCCTGTAAAGATTCTTTTCATGGGGCCCAAAATCCCTAGCGGCGCCCCTGTGACGTCCTCCTGAGGCATTTGACCCTCCGGCCCCAGCTCCTTCAGTTGCCCAATTTACGGACTATGTACGGGAACCTTAAGATGATGAGGGAGGAGCTGGTGGTCCTTAACCCCGGTTCCAAGGTGATTGATGCACCTCAGCCCGATCCGGTGGTGGTCGACACACCTCAGCCCAGTCCCGTTTCCAAGGTGGTGGACTCACGCTTTCCCGAACCCGTTTCCGAGGTGGCCGACGCACACTCTCCCGGTCTCGTTTCCGAGGTGGTCGACGCACCTCAGCCTCATCTGGTTGTGGTCGACGCATTCGCCCGGTCCTGTTTACGAGGGGGTCGACGCCGACGCGCCTCTACCTGCCTCCGTGGCGGTCGACACACCTTCCCGTGTCCCTTAGGCAGTCTCGGGTGAGGTAGTAGGGATCGAGTCGTCCCGGCCCTCGCCTTGGCTGGGACAACTCGATCAGGCGGCCGAGACTCTCCCCAAGCCCCTGGAGCTGCAGGCAGCCGAGACTCCTCCAGGGCCCCTGCAGCAGGAGCCATGTACCACCATGTTTTTAGATGAAAAAAAAAACATATTCAATATACTATATGCAAAGTAACTTTTTTTGGTTGAATTATGACAGACTGGGATATCTCACACATACTTCTCAGGGTTAAAGCTTAAGGGAGAGCACTGTCACCTGTTGTTGGACCATGTTGGCTTTATTTTGAGCCTTCTGGTGAACCATCTAGAGCAGGGGTCTCCAAACTCGATCCTCGAGGGCTGGCATCCTGCAGGTTTTAGATGTTTACCCTCCTTCTTTACACCATGATACAAGTGACTGTGTCATTACCAGACATGTGCTGACCTTGATGACAAGATGATGATGGCCATTAATTAGGATTAGGTGTGTTAAAGCAGGGAAACATGCAAAACCTGCAGGACCCTTTGGAGATCCCTGGTCTAGAGGAAATAGCATGTTTTTTTCCCCCATATTGTCAAAACATCGCCATCTGATGGAGAGTAGTAAAAAGACATAAGCCCAGATTGACACTCGGGCATAATAAAATGCATGGATATGCTTTAATGGAAGTGAGATCAAAAACGGGTTTCAATGGCTCATTTTGTGCTCTTAACAGTGTGAATGTACCTCCTGTTCATACACTGTGTATTTTAAACTTTCTGTAGGAGCTGAGCTGGAAACATGATAAAAAAAAAAAAGATCTTGCTGAAATTCATGCCATATATATGAACCCAGCTAACACGTTCAAAAATGAAGAATGAAAACACAGAAAGCCCTAAGGGTAAAATCTTTCGAAAGTCTGCAAAGGTGTCTCCTGTGTGGTCAGCACAAGAGACTGAAAAAGCTCATAACAGAAGAAAAAATGAGAGAGTGATGAAGAAAGCAATCAAACAAGGATTAAACCTCGGGTGGTGTCATATAAGAGACTTATTCTCCACATTTATCTGTGGACTTGCTGAGCTAAAAATTGCAAAAGTTGCTTTGTGCTGCTTTAATTCTTGCACCTTTGAAGTTTCCAGTCTTGTTTCACCTGCTCTTTCTTCAGACATGCACAACTGTCTGTCCT
The DNA here is from genome assembly GCA_018398805.1 of Hirundichthys speculiger. Lineage (NCBI taxonomy): Eukaryota > Metazoa > Chordata > Actinopteri > Beloniformes > Exocoetidae > Hirundichthys > Hirundichthys speculiger. The sequence continues at coordinate 607,997 of JAGFBZ010000287.1, read as the reverse complement.
GTCTGTTGGAAGTTGCATGAGTTATTTTTTTCTGCTGATTCTTTTACCTAACTTACAAAATCCTGCTCTTTTCAAGAAGTGAGACACTGAAAGGGTTTATTCTGTGATTTCTTTTAAGAGCAGCAATTCCTGTTAGTATTTACCAGTGCCGGACTGACAAAAACAGCTTTGTCCTGGAGTGGGCCCTCTCAGTCAACACTGGACACCACCCACCACTCCACCTCTGACGTCTGTGCTGCAGCTTTGTCATGGACAAGTGTACCAGTGCAGGCATAGATGTACACTCACTTGTTGTGGACTAACTGTCTGAAAATACTCGCTCTCTCTTGACTGACTGTCAGTCATGTGACTGGACAACAGGATGTCTGACCATCCTGAGCCGGACCGCGAGACACGTCAGTAAAATGACCCTTTCACAAATACGTTGATGAATTATTTGTAGCTCATATAAATTACAGGAACAAGTAGCCAATCAGCACACAGGAGTTTGTGATTAAGAGCCAATCAGAAGCAAAAGAGGACAGGTCTTTGAAAAAAATTAAGCTTAGAAATCAAACTTTTTTCTTTTTTTGCTTGAAAAAAAAAATAACAATGTCAAAACTCTGGCTAAGCTAACCAAAAAATTTAAACTTTAAATGTGTTCATGCTTGTGCTGACCATGTTTTCTTCCTTATTTGTCATTCTGAATTTTTTACAGTGAATACAGAAAATTTAATTTAAAATAAGTTATTTATTATGTTTTTTTGTTGTTATTGCCATAATTATTGTCATAAGTTGTTTTTACATGATATAGTTAACAGTGAAAAAGCAAAATAAACGTTATGTTGTAAAAAATATTTTCCGGACCTCTGGTCTTCAATGGAGAGTAGAGATGGACCTTTAAAAATAAGTTTGACAATCCCTGTTCTAGATGGATGTACAAGGAAATGGAAATAAAGCTAACTGTCAACACACTTATTTTATGTCATAGTATAAATGTTCAGAGGAGTAATATAGTTCTGTAAGTAATGCACAACACAGCATAACAACAGATGATTGAGCACAGAGAAACACACAGTCATATTTAAAATGAACATGATTAACTTGGGGGTTTCCATGATAAAAATGCACAGAATACTGCAAAATAGGTGACAATTAATGGGCCTTACTTTCTGGTTTTGTCTATTTAAATCCAGCTGCAATCAGTTTTATTCCAAATAATGTTTTTATTCAGTTCTACGAGTGTAAAAGTATTAATACAAATCCAGTTTGTGAAAACATCAATTCATTTCAGATCAGAATGAAGGCACTTCCTGAGAAAAGTAATTATATGAAGTCAGTTACAGAACAGGAAATTGTAAAAATCCTGAAACTTCAGTGAACACACAGGTTAATATTCTCCTCCTACTGTCCATTTATCCATCCATGCAGGGAGCAAATGGATTGGGGTTCCAGGAGAAATTCCGAGGTTATGAAAAGGCACACAAGCTTTATGGAAAGTTTGAGAAACTGGCTGATACTTTGGAGATGATTGCAGACCACGGAGCGGATGTCTTTTACACTGGAAGAATAGCAGAGGATTTAATCCGTGATGTCCAGGAGGCAGGTATTGTCAGGCGGGATGTTCTTTTCTCCAAGCATTTTCTGTGCCTGCCAGACACAATGATCTAATTACAAATGGACAAATCAATTGGGTCTGTAAAGCATCACAGTGAGCCCTCAGAGTCCAGTGGGAGCCGTCCAGATCCATTAAAAGTCTTGATTTATGTGGCACCGAGATAACTTTTCTGAAATTTTGTTCAGCAGAATGCATTTGTTTCACTTATGTATTAATTTTTTTTTGCTCAGGAGGAACACTCACCCTGGAGGACTTGGCTTCATATAACGTTACAGTGACTGATGCGTGGGTTGTCCCTCTGGGAGACTACCAGATGCACATCCCCCCACCCCCTGCAGGAGGAGTCATCCTCAGCCTCATCCTGAACATCATGAAAGGTTCCTGCTGGACACAGATGGCAGAGCTGGGGGTGGGGGTCGGGTGGGAGGCAGCAAGATTGATGCTTTTATTTATTGTTGCATTTTCATATTTTTATCTTAATATATTGATCTGTGGTGGTAAGTGGTGAATGAAAGAAAAACTGGCCTTGGTAATGTTTGGAAATTGGATACTGAAAACTAACATTTTAACTGTTTAATAAATACATATATGGTTTTTGTTTGTAGGATATCGGTTGAATTCACCACCTATGACTTTCGAACAAATGATGCTGTTTTATCACCGCTACGCTGAAGCTCTTAAATTTGCAAATGGAGTTAAAATGCACATCCGGGATCCAAAGTTCAGCTCAGAAGGAGTAAGTATTGCAAAATTTCAGAGAAAAATCTTTGTCTATATATTACCACAAGCTATCTTTGTGTTTATTCGTTTGAATTTTACATTATCTCGGGCCACTTTACAGTCATTTGTTTTTATATTGTGCAAGTTCAGAACAAAACTTGTTTCAGGCCACTTGTGGGTGATAGAAAAGAAAGACATTTGAATTGTGAAAGATGTAACAAGGAAGAGAACCTATGAGAACATTTCAGAGAGGCAGAGGAGCTAGCAACTTAACCAGGCTCAAGTGAAGTAAACAGTAGCTCAGTATCTGTACTTATGCTCTTGTGAAACATCATCAGTCACAGGTGAAGTAGTGTTCCAGTTTGTAGACCTCTTCTAGCCACATAAGGTCTAAGGCAGCCTTTCTCAACCTTTTTTCAAGATTCAAGTTGAAGTGTCTTTATTGTCATTATGCAGGCATAACGAAATTCTGCATGTCTTCCAAAGGCAATGCGATGGCCGGGAATCGAACCCGGGTCAACTGCTTGGAAGGCAGCTATGCTAACCACTATACCACCATCGCACAATGTCAGTTACAATATCTTTCAAAAGTGAATAAAATCTCTCGACACACCAGAGTAAAATATAATCCAAAGCCACACTGCATCGCTCCGACTGTAAATGCATACGTCCCATTTATTTTGTTTAAATAACCTGAACATGATAACTGCACCAGAGTAGGCCTCAGCAGGAAAGCTTCTTTTCATCCGTGATGTGCTTGCTTCCATCCATCATCCTTGTATTGCCTCTTTTTAGCCTTATCGCTAGCAACTACCTTTGCTACCTATGGTGCAGATTCAGAGCTGGTGGATGAGCGCTTGCATGAAGAAGTCGGCTCCTCTGTGATGTTCCTTTCCAGTGGGGCTTTTCTTTTTAGAAAACGATCCATGATGCTGCTAAAAAGTTCTCTTTGCTATCTGTGAAATAAAATTCCAGTGGTTAAATGATATTACGACGTAAGCTAACTGGGCAGTCACGTTGACCTTATGCTGACCCCGTACTGACGTTGTTAACATTGGGAAATGGGCATGTGAGACATATTTTTGATATTTATTTAAAGGTGGGGTAGGTGTTCTTTGAAAAAACGGTTCCAGCAATCCAACTCAAGTGAGATTTTGAAAATATACACTCCCTCCCTCCTCCCAAAGGCTCCGCCTCCTCCTCTTCAGCTCACCCTCGGAAACCACGCCTTCACACGATTCACAACTACATGAACCACAGGGAGGGAGGGAGGGGTGGGTGGGAGTGCATTGATATTTGATGGACGTATTAGGCAGCCAATGAAAGTAATGATGATCACTATTTTGATTGGTCAGAGTTTTTCTCTGATTATACCCTCTAGACCGAACCAAAAGATTTCGTTTTTTTTTGCAAACATTTTATTTCAGTGGGTGCAATGGGAATGTGAAAAGGTTTTCAGGCAATATTGTAAAAAGTGCTGCAAAAAAAGAACACTTACCCCACCTTTAATGTCCAATTATGTATCTTATTTATTTATTTTATTCATTCATTCATAGGCAAAAAGTATGTATTTATGTATGCATTCATATATATATACAGTGCTATCTCTACTTACGAAATTAATTGGTTCTGGAAGTAACCTGAAAATTTCTTAAGTAGAGATGCGTTTTCCATGTAAATGCTCTAATCCGTTCCAAGCCCCACAAAATTCGAACATTATTTTTTTTTAATAAATTATAAATAATACATGAAATGACATAAAAACCTGTAAGAAATACATGTTAGAACTATAAAAGCACTTTTTGAGATAACTTTTTGAGTTATCTTGTACAGGAAATAAAATAATTTCACACTTTTATGTCTTGAAGACATGCTCAGCTGATTGGTTTTATGTACTCTTTTGGATACTTATATTTGACTACCCTCTGTGTGCCTAAAGGATGCATATATAAAATGAAAAGTATTGGTCCAAGCACAGAAGCTTGCAGAACTCCGTAACTAGTCCTGGTTTGTGAGGATTACTTTTTAAAATTTGGCTCATGCATCATAACTTTTCCTGAATGTTTTTGCAGTGTATGTTGCTTTGTTTCACACAATCCTGGCTATTCTGGGAAATGATGGGGCTTATTTTAGAAAAAGGGGGATTTTAGAGTCTGAAATAGGGCAAAAACTGGGTTGAAAGGGATTTCAGAATAGGTTTAAAGTTTAAATTGATCCTTTGATTTAATCTTACTCATGATTTTTGCTGTGCAAGTGTGCTTGTGCGTGTGTGTGGATTAAACTGCTCCCTGGTCTTCTTAGATGGCAAAAAAAATTGACTGAGGACAGCTTTGCTGACCACATACGGAGCTTGATCAAAAACAATCAGACTCATGATCCCCAGTATTACAACATCACCCCACATCTGGACAGCCGGGGCACCTCACATCTGTCCGTGCTGGCTGAAAGATGGATCTGCTGCATCTGTCACCAGCAGCATCAATGAAGTGTTAGTACCTGAAAAATTCCGCAGGTAGAAACCAGCCAGGACTTATTTATAGCCCCTTTTTTTTATGGAACCAGGAAAGAACAAGAGCACAGTTACTGTAAGATAATTAACACATCAGTAAAAGCAAGATAACAATTAATATTTGTATTATTTTGAGAAGATTTACAAAGCTTTAATAGTTTAAGAAATAGTTTAAGCTACCTCCAAGAAATGCTTTGGTATTACAATAAGTCTCTAAGTCTTGTTCATTGAGTTTTTTATTAACAGATTTGGGTCGAAGGTCTTCTCTTCAAGTACTGGAGTTATCCTCAACAATCAGCTGTCGGACTTCTGCGGGAGAGATAACATCCTTCCAGGTAATTAGACTGGCACGGTGCATTTCTGGTTTAGTTGTGCACCCGTGAAGCACACTGGTAAGATAGTGTACAGTAGGCTTAGGCACTCAAATTAAAGTAAGGATGCTTTTCTGCAATTTTTCTGTAGCTGAAAGATGACTTCAACTTTGCCATCCAGAGCCCAAAGCAAGAAGCAGTGGGGGAGGATGCAAACTGTTTTACCATGTGGTAAATTGTTGGAGAAGTAGTGTGGGGGTGATGCTGAGGAAGAGTGTTTGAAGAGTGCTCTGGTAGTGAAGAGTTTCAGATAGGGCAATGAGCAAGAAGATAGAAACTGTAGGGGTGATAAGGAACATTGTCAGTGCTTATGCCTCACAAGTTGGCTGTGAGTTGGAAAGAAAGAGAAAATTTGTGGGATGAGAGTGGAAGATCAAGAGGTGAAAGTTGAAGAAGGAAGAAGGGTGACAAGTAGGGAGGCACTTGATGTGTCATCTGGAGAGAGAAAGGAAAATAAGGAGATCTGGTGGTGGAATGGGGATGTTCAGAAGAGTATAAGTGATGAAATATTAGCAAAGAAGAAGAGGGGTGCCAAGAGGGGATACAAAGAAATGTGACATGAGGCAAAGTTTGACGTGTCAAAGCTGAAGGAGAGGCTCACAATGAGTTGTATGAGAGGCTGAACAGGAAGGAGAGAAGAACCTAAACTGACTGGCGAGACAGAAAGATGGTTAGAGTTATTAAAGATGGAGATGGAAATGTTCTTAAAAATGAGGAGAGTGTGAGGCCAACATGAAGGATTACTTTGAAGAACTAATGAATGAATGAAAAAAAATGAGAGAAGAGTAGAAGGTGCAACACGTGAAGATGAAGTAAGTGCCAAGAGTCACTGAAGTTAATGTGAGAGCAGTTTTGAGGAGAATGAAGAATGAAGAATGGATGACATACCTGTGGAGGTATGGAAGTATGTGCATGAAAAACAAAACCTCATCTGGGTACAATGATGCATAGTGATATAAGATAATGTAAGATAATGTAATGTAAGGCATCTGTTTCCATCAGGTATTATTCCTAATAAAGAGGTCTCTGCAGTTACAGAGATAATGCGGTTGTCTGCAGCCGAGTTTCTGTCACCTTCGCAGCCCATTAACAGAGAAAAATAAAATACTTTTCTTTGCTCCACTTTAGTTAAAATTACCTATATTGCCAGGTCTGAAAAATATCTCTTCCTCTCTCTCTTTTTGAATGCACGTTTTTTACATGCACAAGGTAGGCGTGGAGGATGAGGATGCTCCTTCTCTTACGGTGCTCCATGAGCGAGGATTTATGTTGTTCATGAGCTTCGGACACACGCCGCCAGCTTGGAATTTAGAAACGCTTTTATGAACAAATCTGAGTTTTATGTGGCATTTGTGACTCCAGAGTAGGTTTTAATGAGGTGATTTATATGAAAATCTACTCACAGATTTATGACTTAGTCATAGAAAATGTTCCATCCTATTCACATAGACTGCATGTCTTGCTTGATTTCTAGTTTACCTGAGTCTGAACCTTTTCTCTATATCAGTTTTACTCAGTTGATGGAAATCTGACTTGTTACAACTTGTAGCATTGACATTTTAATGTTAATTTGTTGAAGCCACTCTAAGAAAGAGATAATTGTGAAGATCTATGTCACATAGACAGAACTGGTAGCCAGCTTTGAGCAGGTTATCTAGATTTGACATCACAGCCAGATGAAAGTCTGAAGAGCTTGTTCAGAAGCACAGTCTGTGATGTCTACAAACAAATGGTTTTCTCAGATATCTTGTGGCTCTCAATAGTAGGGAATATATTGTCTAACCATAGCAGAAAACAATAAAATGCATGTTTCACTTAATATATCCCCTTTAGAGTCTGGTGTGAGATGTCAGACAAAGGAAGAAGCACATCAAGACTAAATAGACACATTCATTACTATCTGATCATCCTTAGAGAACGTCAGACTATTGATTATATTTTGAATCATCATTAGCTCGTTCTCCTTGCATTGATCCGTCTGAACTGCAGTCATCTGTCCTGTCATCTCAGGCCTTTGTTGTGTTTGCAGGAGAGCAGCCTCCCTCCTCCATGACCCCTGCTGTACTGAAGTCTCAGTCAAAGACGCGGGTGATTGGCTCCAGTGGTGGAAGCATGATCACGACTGGGATGGCTTCAGTATGTGTCCATGGCCATCACACTAAGAGCCATAAGTGTCCTTGCCATATCCAAAATCCATTCTGTAACTCTGTCTTTCCTGTTTACAATGTATTATTTGTCTTCACTTACAGGCCCTCATCAACCACCTTTGGTTTGGAAAGAGCCTTAAAGAGGCCATTGATACCCCTGTTGCTTTTGTCGACCAAGAAACTGTCGTAAAGTTTCAACCTGGCTTTGATAAGGTGATATATTCTGCAAACTCTTTCTTTCTTTTTCTCTTTTTCTTTGTAAAATGACATATCATGCTACTTTTGTTCCACCTGAATTCCCTCTCTCATTTGCTCCTCAGGGTGTAATTAATGCCCTCAAAGGCCTTGGACACACAACCAAAGCAGACGAGGAGCTGTATAACGTGGTCAACGCTGTGGAGAAAGAGAAGGGCTGCATCTGTGCAGTGTCTGATGCCAGGAAACTTGGAGAACCAGCCGGCTACTGAGAAGAGGAAGGTGTAGCAGAAACTGTAGAATCTGCTGGAAAATCACTGAAGAAGACATTAAAGAACAGACTCTGTGAGCTGGACAGATGCAGTCAGAGGCATCAGTTTACCACATGGTCTCTAAACAGAACTGAGAGCTACAATGACAAGCTGCATTTTGCTCTGGAAAAAGAAAAAGCTCTTATC